>JASANF010004836.1:0-24914 GCA_030248245.1 Trissonchulus sp. WLG1_4
AGCATTTTCAACCAACCAAAAACACCCTACCTTGAATCTAACCATGAAATCTATACATCGAAAAACTATGCGTGAAATACAAAAGATGGAGAATGAATTTCATAAAAGTAATTATCAAATGGGAGTGGAATGGGACGAAGAAAAGTCTCAAAATATCTCAATTCAAAACTACATTGAAGAACAGAAGCTTGGTTTTGCTCCACTCTGTCCGAAAGAAGCATTTTTTGGTGGACGAGTATCACCAACACGATTGTACTACAGTATAAAAAATGATGAAAAATTAGGCATCTTGACGTGACAAGGTGAAAATACCCTTGGGTCAACAAAACACAAATATATCCTGTAGGGTTACCTAAAAATAAATAGAGCTAATTTTGAAAGCATTGGCAATTATTTTGGACTCATTAAGTGCGACATTTTACCACCTTATGAAACTCTTCCTTGGCGTGTTGCTTATTGTTCCAAAGGGGCAGACTCAATTTCCTATTATGCGTCAAAAAGGTGCGACAACCAAAAAAACGATTTTTGCAAGCACACGGATGAAGAAAGAATTCTACATGGAACGTGGGTTTCTGAAGAAATAAAAGTTGCAATAATTCACGGTTACAAAATAGTTGAAATCTTTGAAGTATGGAACTGGGACAAAAGCCAGCAATCAAAATCATTATTCAAAGACTTCATCAATACTTTTTTAAAAGCCAAAGTGGAAGCCAGTGGATTTCCTCCTGATGTGAGAACAAATATCGAAAAAAGTCAATACATTAAAGACTGGGAAAATAAAGAAGGTATCATACTTGAGCAACAAAATATATCGGATAATCCAGGAAATAGAACCCTATCATTGAATTAATGCTGAAAATTAATGCTGAATTGGGGAAAATTCTCTATGCGAGAGAATCAAAACAAGGCTGTGTACATAAATAAGTACGCCGATCTACTTAAGTATTTGTTGAAATCTGACAGTGAAATTCAAGACAGCATGTTGGTCAGTGAAAACCTGCTTCTTCTACAATACAAAAACAAGGACTTGTTCTCTTTCCCAGCATGTTGGTCAGTGAAAACCTGCTTCTTCTACAATACAAAAACAAGGACTTGTTTTCATGCCCCGCCCCCTTTATAAACGTCGTCATTGCAGCTTTTACAACGGCGTATGCACGACTTAAACTTTATTCATATTTGGACATCTTGCAAGAAAGAGTCTTGTACTTTGATACTGACAGCGTTATTTTTATATCGAAGGCTGGATATGAAGATCCTCCAGAAGGTAACTACCTAGGAGAACTGAAAGATGAAATTTCAGAAAAGTATGGTAAGAATGCCTATGGAACTGAATTTTGGTCGACAGGACCAAAAAGTTACGGTTACAAAGTACAAACGACGAAAGGACAAGAAGCAGAATACAAAATAAAAGGAATTAAACTCCACGTCAAAAACACTGGAATCATATCTGCTGATACAATGGTTAAAATGATTTTGAAGAATCCAAAAGAGCATGTACTTGCAACCCATTTTACAATAACTAGAAACAAAACCACTGCTGATCTATACAGTCGTTATTCCTCAAAAGTTTTTTGAATTACATTTGATAAACGTCTGGTACTAGACGACTTGCAGACTCTACCAATCGGGTACAAGAATGACCCTAAAGAACTAATGTATTTGTGGTATAAATAACTTAGCCATGTGTTTAATAAATTTTTTTATGATACATGTCTTTTCTCGTATTATCAGTCTTATATATTGACAGGATACGGTGCTGTGTAGACGCTTAGTACTACTTGCTTGTTGCCGGCTAGCAATAAATAGACTACAACATTTGCTGTATCTGATGCACTCAAAGCTAAAGCTGACTGTTGTCGTGGCAATCAGAAGTCTCAATGGCGCCATACATACGTGAAGAAAAAAGTCTAAATTACACACTACTTAAAATAAGCAAAACCTAGGTTTTATTGCATGGCATTAATACTAAAAATTGACTGCTAAATATATAAAAAATATACGATTCAAAATATATCAGTTCAACATTCCTTTGACTCTCTAATAAGCTAGTCATTATTATAGTATCGTATTTAGTAGTTGATCATGTAAGATGCCATATAATCCTCTGAGCATGAAGGGTATAAAAGTTTTTGTATTTGTTATTTTAATCAAAATGTTTCAAAAAAATTTTATTTTACTAATTTAGTCCAGTCGGATTCGAACCTTCCAACCAGTCGTTCTCAAGGCGAACGCTCTAACCACTCGGCTACGCTGGCCTGAACCGTTACATGCTAAATAGTCTTTAACAATGAAGATTCAAAAATTACTATATTGTCATTTGCAGCTAGTTTTTTACATTATGTGCAGTGCAAATAAATTTTTTGTATTGCGAAAACGCTGTATTCAAACAGCGAGTGAATGGTCACTTCAAATGCTCAGCCAATCCGAGTACAGTTTGTAGGAGCGGAGACAAAACTGATTGGCTGATGCGAAAAAACAGTTGCACCAGAGATTGAAATTTAGAACTGTTGGGAGTTTAAGTTTAGGAATGGCACCGGACTAAATTAAGTCCGACTTAATTTAGTCCGGTTATAAATTTGGGCCATTCCTAAACTACCGGACTAAACGGTTTAAACGAAAAATTAAGTCCAGCTTGATCGGACTAAACGGACTTAAAAATCAGCGCTCTAGCTGTTAAGTCCGTTTAATCCGGAGGTTTTGGAATGGCTTTTTTCACCATAATTTTTAAACCGTTTAGTCCGATTATAATTAACCCTTTAATCCGGTAAAGGAATAGGCCCTTGGATATTTTGATGATACCAAATTCTTTTGAGAAAACGTTCGACGGCAAATTGTGGGCTGGATTGGGACTGGTTTTTTGCTATTTTGTTTAGCCTTTTGTGTAGACCTGCGACACTGTTTATTAGTTAGTATTAGTATTAGTCTAGTTTTCCCCCTTTGAATTCGATAGTCGCTATTGCCTTCAGAGTTAAAGCTTAGTTATATAGCTCAAGGGCCGTATTCTCAAAGTTACCCACAAGCAAAGCTAGACCACCCTCAGTCACCCACAGGTAAAGGTAACGGTAAAGTTAATGCTGTGGGTAAACGTAAGCGTAAGGTTAAAGTTGAAAACAAGGCTAACGTTGAGGGTTTGGGGCTTAAAATTTGCAGGATACATTATCGTTAGCTGCAAAACAAGTTGAATAACTTATTTGATCCGGATAAAGGTAACCATAGGTATCACATTGGATTTAGTCATTGTCTGAGAATACCATTTTATCCTTGCCTTTATCAAAGGATACGGATAGCCTAACTTTACCTATGGGTAATTTTGAGAATACAACCCCCGTAGTGGAGGCAAGTTATGTCCTATTTCAACTTCAGCCCGGCACGATGATCGAGTGGGGCAACAACTGGGCCCGCGGTATCAACTACCGTCGAGACTTCAATCAGGACGTCGCTGGTTTCTTTTCGCAAATCGGACGTCTCTATATGGTGTTTCATATATGGGGTTAGTGTTCTCGGTTGCATTGACTTCGGTTGCATTAACAGATTTGCAGTAGTAAAAATGCCATTTTAACGAGTAACCTATGTTTACAGTGTGTTGAATTAGTATTTATTTGACTGGTACCTAGCAACTGAATTTTTTCCGCTTCTAAGCCAGTTCTCGTTAATGACTATGTGTACTATCAAGAGTACATAATAGCGTCTCACTCTATATAGAAGAAGAGTGAGACACTCTCCTGCCTGCCTGTGGTCTAGCACAGGCAGATGCGCTGATCGTTTTCAGGCTAGATGTTGACATTCTGTGCACCATGTGGCTGGCTAATCAGCGCGTAGATTCTCTGCGTAACACACTTTAGTATATAATCGCTGATGTGTTAATAAGCATTAAGATAGGGATAAAAGCTTAATAACTCGTTATTTATTTATAGTCTGCTTGCAAAAATATTAAAAAAGGTTTGCAAATACCCTTAGGGATATTTTGGTAAACTTTCAGCGAAATTTTTGAACTTTACGAACTTAAGCGAAACTTTTGAGATATAAAAGATTCTCAATTTCTTAAAAGTTTCTCAATCAATTTCGCTGAAAGTTTGCCAAAATATCCCCAAAGGTATTTGCAAACCTTTTTTAATGTTTTTGCAAGCAGACTATAAATGAATAATGAGTTATTAACCTTTTATCCCTATCTCGTTTTATGATTGGAGCACGTGCACAGACGTCTGGCCAATCAGAGAATAGGAGCTCGCTTCTGATTGGCCAGCCACTTGTTGCACAAAATGTCAACATGTAGCCTGAAAACGACCAGCGCATCTGCCTTTGCTAAAACACAGGCAGGCTGGAGCGTGTCTCACTCTTCTTCTATATTGAGTGAGACGCTATTATGTACTCTTGGTACTATATATTCCACCGTGAAAGCCATGCATTTAAATATGATGTCACAAGTCACTTCAGTCCACTCGTTTTAACACAGATAACAGTCGTCTGTGTAGCGCGGTTGTCTCGTGGGGCTGCCTATCCCCTATATACAGATTACGGGTGTACTCACTTGCGGGGTGATACCTTCGGAAGGCCAGATAAGCACTATACCCCATAGCAAAATTAACCAGGACTTTATGTAGATGAGATGGTTAGCTTTGTCTTTACCACTTGACAGATTAGATGGTAACAGTGCTGGCTTGCACCACAGAACAAGTTAGTGTAGTAAAGTAGGCGAGCAAAGATAAGGTAATTTTTTTGCAACTATTTTATGATTTAAACCGGCCTCCACCTATTTAGGGACTATACACAGAAGCATATTTTCAGGTCTAGACAATAACATAGACTGAGTACCCGGTTACACTGCCGCCTTAACGAGGTTACTTTTTCGTAAATGTGTTTTGTTCTCTTGCTGTGGTCCCGTGGGGCTAAAATGCCTCTTTTTTCAGCTTATAACGACATGACCACTAGAAAAAAGATCCGTGAAGAGGTGTGGCGGAAACCTGGTTGGGACACTAATGTCGCCTACACCGGTAAATATATAGGATTAATTATATTGTGATCATTCTCTTACCTGGAAAAACTGTAGATAGCTGTGTAGTTGACAAGTAGTGTTTGGTTTGATGTTTGAGTATGAGGGGCTCTAAATTCGTTAAAAATGTACGCAGTGTTTTAGGACCCGCGTAAATGTGTACTTTTTCTGAATAAAATATATTTTTTATTTTGGGTTTACAAAAGTTAAAAGTAAGTTTTATTTTCAACATTTTTTCAAGTGGGCGAGACACATTTTGGTGGACTGCGATCCCCCCCCCGCCCTTTAGGGGGGAAGCGAAAACACTTGTCCACCATTGCCAACTTTAGTGGTCACAAGTTGCTCACCCTATACTAAGTTTTGTATGGTCTAAAATGTAGATAGAATGTGCGAGATAGTTTGAGAATAGGAATAGCGCGAGAATAAGTTGGTGCAATTGGCCGAATGTGTGTATAAAGGAAACTGGCTTCGGTGATTGAAATATTTC
Organism: Trissonchulus sp. WLG1_4; assembly: GCA_030248245.1. Taxonomy (NCBI): domain Eukaryota; kingdom Metazoa; phylum Nematoda; class Enoplea; order Enoplida; family Ironidae; genus Trissonchulus; species Trissonchulus sp. WLG1_4. The sequence goes on from JASANF010004836.1 coordinate 5,478, forward strand.
CATAATGTTTTGTCTTATTCAGTCCCACTCATTCGAAATATGGAGTCCAAGTGGATGGTTCCGAACAAATTTTCCCCACTGCAGTAGAGCTAGCTGATTGGTTGACCGGTGAAATCCGTGATTAGAACCAGCCAAACTGCAGAGCGGACTCTCTGTAATGTGACTAATACCAAATTTAGTAGTGTAGATTTTAGAGTCGTGATTTACACTGGCTTGGACTCACAAAAATGGTGTTTAATCTTGACTTCTAATCTGAAACGAATCCAACAGAGCATTGTAAAGAAATTATATTTTGTACGTATTTGATACGATCACGTATTCGGCTTAAGTTTTTTGAACAGTTTTTGTGAATACCACTTTATGGGTTTATGGAGTCATCGTAATATTACCTCCCGTGTAACTGTTCAATGTACACTTTGTGACTAAATGAAGCACTGCAGACTATTTATTTGGCAATCCAAAAGTCGGAAAGTTTGTGCAAAAGTTAAAAAAGTAAGCTTAACATTCAATATTATTACATGCTTTCGCGGATTTCGCTGTGTTTTTATTGAGAGCCACTGCGTGCCGCGCTATATCACGATGGTTTTTTGAGTGTGTGTCTAATGTCCACCCCATGATATTTTTTAATTGTTTAAGGTGGTAGTAACGATTTTGTAGTAAACTCTTAGATGATAAGAGTGATTATTTAATCAAGTGCAATCGGCGATGCGTATAAATTGAGCAAACACAATATTTGTAGTCGCTGACCCATATCTTCCAATATCATTCCTGTGAAAACGCTCAATTTTAAACTAAAAGCGCTAACAAGTTCGACTAGTCTTTGTGTTGCTTTTTATGGTACGCGAGATATTATGTAAGTGGGAACCTGCGAAGTTCCTTTAAAACATAGTTGTTACCACCTCATTTTTTATCAGTGTTGAAGGTACTAAACTAACATAATATTCATTCTGCTAGTTTTGCGTCATGTAATTTTATGTGGCAATTAAAGGGCGAGTGCAAACAAAGCGTAGCGGCGGTTTATACTGCGGCAATACGAAATTATGACTGATGGAAACAGCTTTGTTTCTTTTGAGAATTATGGTATGATAGAAAATATCTTACAGTATAATTTGTTGATATCATGTTATGTCTTTTATTGGGTTATATTTATTTAGTTTGTAATATTGGCCAAAACTGAATTGCTCTGTTTCGAACGAGGTGTGTTGTGATTTATAATCGTCTAATGATGTTTTGTTACTAATCTTCGATTTAGAGTCTTCGATTTTGTAAGTGCGCATGCTGTTTGATTTTTGGTTTGGCGAAGTAGCGCCAACATTATATTTTGCATGGGATGGTACTTAATTGACTAACGGTGGACTGCACCTAATCGGATTAACTGACGATTAGCTTAAACCGATTTAGCTCAGGCTTAAATTCCTTAAATCGGTTTAAGTCCGCTGCACCAGTGAAGATTAGTGCAGTTGGCGCTTATGTTTTAGTTAAAAACTGGAGTTTAGCTGCGACTTAGCTGAGATTTGAGTAAATCGATTTAACTAGAGATTAGCTCCAGCTCAGACTTAAGTTAATCTGATTTGGTGCAGTCCACCGTAAATGACTTAAAATAAGTCAGCGGCTCGATTTTAGTTCGAACCTATTCCTAAACTACCTCTGGTGTGAAAGGATTTAACATACACACTTAAAAGTAGCGAGGAAGATTTAACACACACACTTACTAAAATGTAGCGCATCAGTGGTTTAAGTTCGTTTAATTCAGAGATTTGGATTGACATTTTAAGCATAATTTTTTAAACCATTTAGTCTGATTAAAATTAATCCTGTGATCCGGTAAAGGAATGGGCTCTTTGTTTTTGAAAACTGCAGTTAAATGTGCAGGCCGGGTTTGTAATCAACTAAATGTTTGCGTGAAATACTTACATGCTTTTTGTTAGTTTACAATTGTGTAATATTGTAATGATCGAGAATGAGTTTATTAATATTAAAGTCAATTGATTTTTGTGTTTGTTTGTTTTCGGTGTTGTTTCTTGTTAGCATTCGTGCTCAGGGGTGGACGCGGGTCAGAATTTTCGACCCGCGACCCTACCCAACCCGCGGCTCGACACTCGTGAGTCACCCGCGGCCCAACCCGCACCGTAAAACCCGACCCGCGACCCACTTTGACTCACCACTCGGCGTAGCTAGGATTTTGATCAGGGGGGGTCGCACCTTGTCCACTTTTTTGCTCACTTGTTTAAACTCACTATTGCGTTGTCCGGGGGCATCAGTGACCTGAATCCTTTTATTTTTACACTTATTGGCGAAGTGCCTTACGTAACAAAATGTAAATTTGGTCATTTAAATTAAATAAACTCACTGTTGCGGGGGTTTGGGCCTGAGGGCCGCAGCCCCCAGATAGTGGAGGTTTTTTCGATTTTTGGACAAATTTGGTCAACTGGAGACGTATATATTATTATATCAAAACAAGCACTTTTGTTGACGAGCGTATACGTTTTTTGACACAAGGACAGTCAGTCTTATTTTACCGTTTCCGTAAAATATAGCGCGGCAGCCACTAAATTTTTAAAACCAGTGCAATACAGTATCACTGCTACTGAATTATAACCAGCATCTATTACTGTACCTACTAGTCCAATGTTTTGCTGGCTGTCCACATATGAACACTGGTGCTATGCAGTAAAACTGGCAAAGGGTCGATTTTTTTACCCAACACGACCTGACGCTGATACGACTGACGACGAGACGTGCAGCTGACATAAAAACTGAACCCGTTTTTGTCACTTCGTGATTTTTACATGTCAGTTGACTTTTTATTAGTTTCATCAAGTGGTTAATTGGTGTAAGAAAATTTACTGAAAACTTGGGATCGGTCGATACGTCTTACATGCCGCTGCGCCGTTCATTGTTGTTGTTTTCGCACATAAAACCGTCGACAGTACTTTCCACATTTAATATGCCAAGTCAATCTACAGTCTCTTACACACCAACGCACATCACATACACATGCGCGTGCGCATAGCGACAAAACACACGCACGCACACAGCACATGCACGTCATGACTCATGGCCAGGCGCTGTGTGTCAGATCTCAGTGCAGCCTTCAGTTCAATACACTGAAACTATGCATGATTTACATGCAATTTTGGTTTCAGTGCATTGACTGAATTAAGTATGCACGGCCGCTTCAGCGGCCCGCGCAAAAATTTTCCGACAGGAAAATTAACAAGCAGCAGTTTCATGCAAATTTTTTTAGTAATTTTATGCTATCAAACGTCCGTACTTACACTAAGTTTGTCCCTGCCGCGTACAAGCTTGCATAGAACAATGAAAAAATTTATTGTACATTACAAAAAGTCGAATGTCTCGAAATCACGAATCTGGCTAAGCTCCTATATTTACACGAATATTTGAAGTCAAAATTACATAAAATTTTGCATGGAAGATTGGCATATACACAGTGGGGTAAAAAATACGATCGAAAACATGGGGTAAAACACACCCCCTTGCACGAAAAATCCCAACAAGTACAGGTGTTGAATAGAAAGATGATGCCCCACTTTTGAAAGAATGAAAGAAATGGGGGCGCCGGGAATCGAACCCGGGCCGCCTGCTTCGAAGTCAAGCATGCTAACCATTACACCACAGCCCCCGAGTCTCATAGGCCCTAATTCTCATTTATAACAGGGTCCCCCCTTCGAACATCGTTGCGTCCCTGCAACGATACTCGGTCGATACTCATACTCCCGGGGCGAACCCGATGCCTCAAGGGCGGAGCACGTTCACACGTAGGCCTCCAAGCCTACTTCAGTCACACCACACTCAGGGTTTCCTGGCTCACCCGCAACCACAGGGTTTCTCGATCGACCCAGAACGATTACAAACCAATACCGAGGGTTTTAACCGGCTCACCCCTAACCGAAACCGAGGGTTTTCTCCGGTTCACCCCTAACCGAAACCGAGGGTTTTTCGGATTACCCTTAACCGAGGGACCACACTAGAGAAGCTGTGTACACATTCATACAACACACAGCACGAGTACCGTAAGGGTTGAAGTGCCAACCTCAACCCAGGGCATGGGGCTCCTAACCCACCTCCGAAGACGGTTCGGGGATAGGGCTGTCCTGAGGACCCGGCCCTATCCTCTCCGTCCTATGTCACGGTCGCCAGAATGTTGAATAGAAAGATGATGCCCCACTTTTGAAAGAATGAAAGAAATGGGGGCGCCGGGAATCGAACCCGGGCCGCCTGCTTCGAAGTCAAGCATGCTAACCACTACACCACAGCCCCTGAGTCTCATAGGCCCTAATTCTCATTTATAACACAGGTATATGCTTTGCCTGTTGAATACATACAAACTAATCACTACTAGTGCTGCATTACTGAAACATTACGTGGTAATATTCTGTGTTCATCTTAAAATATGAAGCTGTCACAATCATGCACCCAAAATATGGCTCATTTGACAATTTGATGTAACTATAGAATAAATCTACTATATAGCTGCATCCGTAGTTAAATTTAACAAATTTATTTTTTTAATTTCCACAAATACGCCTTGCTACTTAGACTGCAATGATGATACTGTTACTGTAATACTCTTTCTGGGACTTGGAAAGAGTCGGTTAAAATACCTTGCTTTTCGGTAACTTGAAAGCATAAAACAAGTGCGGTATAGATCATTTTAATAATATTGAAACTTGGAAGTTTGAATTTTAATTCAGAAAAAGAGGGGGTCATAATATGAAAAGTGCAATAAGATTGTATGTAGCTGCAAAAAAAACTGCAAAGAAATTTTATGTAACCTAAAAACAAATATTAACAAAGTTAAAAATAAAAAACTGCAAATGTTGTATTTCTATATTTTAAGCACTTTTGAATTTCCCCCGACAAACATACTTTTAACCGTAAATCATGCTAACTCCTCCATATCGCTTGAAAAGCAGGCTGCGCGGAGCGGCGGCAGGAAAAACAAAAGATGGGAACTTCCAGTATATTACACAAGCAAATGCAGTATAATGCACATGTCTTGTAGACAGGCATAATAGACTGTGATGAAAGTTAATAGCAATGAATAGTAAACCACAGAGTTTGCAGGGATCTGGGGGCGGTAGCCCCCAGGAAAAAATTTTGATAATTTTTTAATTTCTAGGCCAAACTTTGTCAGTAGTAGTAGTAGTAATTTTTTGTTCCTTCTAGAGAAGGAACTATTGTTTTAAAACTAACTGTTCGCAGCGTTAACCTGCTGGAGGCGGCTAGCTGTTGTTTTGTGTGTGTTTTCGCTGGGGTTGGCTGCTGATTTTTGTCTGCGTATATGCACAAAATCAATAATATGTAGGTGTTGTAGTGTCTTTTTCGCCTCGGCCCGTAATGTTTCACCAGCAGTATATAAGAGCCCCTGGATAACACTGTTTATCGCTTCTTAGAGCTGATGTGCTCAGCTCAGATCAAAGCGTAATTTGGGCCCAATGGCTCGCTGCAGCGGGATGCTTAACATCCTGCAGCACTTTTTTGTAAATGTACGCACATACGTAGGTAGTAGGGTAAGTACCTAAGTTACGCAATGTAGTGTACAGTAGGAGAATAGATATAATTCAATTAAACTTGAAAGGTAGACACCGGGGAAGGAACATTGCCCCTTTTGGGGCCAACTTGTTCAGTTTTCGCAGGTAGGAAAAAATTCTTTCGACCCGCGCAGCCTGAAGTGGGTACCCGCGGGTCGACCACGGCTCAAATTTTCCGACCTAACCCAACCCAACTTGCGGGTACCACGACCCGCGGCCACCCCTGTTCGTGCAGTGCTGCCTTAACCTGGCGCTACGGTCATGTAGATGTAGAATCTAGGATCTGGGTAATAGGTATTAGGTAGTATTTTATTATTATCTACCACAAGTTGTGTGTCAGAACAAAAACAACAGTTTTGTCCATGCTGTATTTTCGGGTCCTCTCTTATCCCCACAGTCAGGAAAATGGAATTTACTGAACCATTTTCACAATAATCTTGGTATTGATAGAGTATAGACTTGTCTTGATCTCAGGAGTTCAAAAATACATAGGTATTAGGAGAAATTTTTACAATGTTTTTTGCAAAAAAATTTAATTTTTAATGGGACAAATCCAAAACATTTGGTTCAGGAATATTGATTCATGACGGAAGACGAACTCATAGTTCGGAATTCACAAAAGGTGGTTCTACGTACGTTTTTATATGATTTGCACATAATTTCATCCCAAAAATTGCCTGACTCTACGAATTTCGTCGATTTTCTTAAACAATAGTTTTAAGCCCATTTGAATATTCAAACCTGCAGCACATGCGCTAATTGCGCTTTCTGTTAGCACATGAGAATACTGGGAACCGTGTCAAAAATGACACGAATTTCAAAACATGCACACGTTTTGAAAACATGATTTGCAAACGTGTAAATGCAAAAGCAAATCGTGTCATTTGATTGACACTGCAGTTTACTACTGCTTGCCTTTACCTGCAGCGTCAGCAAATGCGTTTGCACAAACGCTTTCTTTGCGGGTCACTTTATAGAATTATGTAGTGTAAATTTACGCACGCATATAAGATATATGTATGTAGACAACCCATCGTCACTAACTTTTGATAGTTGTAATTAGATGCCCAACAAGCGACAGCTGCAGCTAATCCCCAAACGTGTTTTTGCTTTTGAAAATCGTGTATTTTCAGGCGAAAACACAATTGGAAACGTGTCAATTCGAACGTGTTATACGTTTGGAATTTTGACACGGTTCCTACTTCCTAGTGCGCCATAAGCGCTACCGAACGTAGTATATGCGTTATATGGGTAACGAACGCGTGTAAGCGAACACGAAATAGCACATTTCGTGCTATAGCGCTTTTCCCATGCGCTATATGCGTAAAAATTTATATCGTGGCACGAATTGTAATATATAATATGCTTATTTTTTCAATTTAAACAGAATTTAAAGATAAATTAAACACGACACTAAACTTAAGAGAAAGAAAAAGAAATGAACGCAATGCATTCTTCAGGAAACATAAAACACAAGGGTTTCCCCAAAAAACCACACTTTTCCGTTTAATTTTGCGCCAATGACTATACCCAAACTGACGGCTAGAAAATCTCTACGCTGATTGGCTGTGCTTGTGCAAAACATAAAATTTTGAACAAGCGTTGTGCTTGTGCTTCTGCAGTGAAAACCGTCTGTGCTTGTGCAAGTGCCAGTGTGAACCCGGCCTTTATTCAAAAGTGTCGGGGGGGGGGGGCGTTTCGGGGGCTTGAATTGACAAAAACTTCCATTTTCTGCCTAAAAATGGGAAATATTTTGCAAATTCGAACATTTAGCAATTTTTTCGTTTTTTGCTCTTTTTGAAGCACTTTACAGCGATGTAGGGAGATAGAGTTTTCGGGCACATTTTTCAGCGCCAAGGAGGCGGGCTTGTCCCAATGGATAATATCTGACGCGGGGGGCTTGTTGCGGAATCCCAAATCTGGGGTGCTTGTTTCGACCGTTCAGCAAGGTATGAATCGAAAAAACGGACGAAACAGGCTTCTGGCCGTAGGCGTATGCCACAATTAATCGACCCTAATGTATATCAGCCTGTCCTGATCCGACTAAACGGAGATGCGCATGTCAGTACTAATCAGACAGTATTTAGCTTAGGATTGCGCATTTGCTGCGCATCACAAAAAACGCGACGAAAGATACGAATTTACTTGAAGTAAGGCTTAAAAAAATCTAAATCCCGGTGGGGCAAAGACCTAGGCCCTGACTGGCGTGTGTCTTTACTTCGGTCAATCTGATAGTAAGTCGGCTAACTCGACAATGGGATAGGTCAGCCCTTAAATAACGTGTAAGCACAATTATAGCGAATAACTTATTTTACTGAATGAATTAGCATAGTTACATAGCATACCACAGAAAAAATAGTGTAACACTGCAGTTTGCAATGAAAAATAGACATCAACTTTCTCCAACAAAAGGTCTGTATCTTCTAATATTGGCTTTCAGCTCGCGACAGCAAGTATATACGTAGTTTCCATCAGCAGCAACGTCATTTATTGGATCCACATTAACACCCGTGAATTCAAGCAGTTCGGTCTTCGACTCATTTTCGCCGTGAAGAATATCCCAGTAGACACTACCATCACCTGCAAAAATACAGTACATTCAGCCGTGTAAGCTTCTAGTTTACGACTATTCCATCTACAGTCTACACACCTGTTCAAAATATTGTACAACCTAAAGTCTGACAAAAAAAGATGCACCACTTCTTATTTTAGTGGCACGACTTCTGCGGCGACTACTTGCTGTACTCTTGATAGTCCAAATCTATTCTTTTCGTAACGAAATCGCAATATGTTTCGTGTTCTCAAGTGGTGTACCTAGGTATTTTTAGTCAGACTTTTAGGTGGTTTCACATAGATCATAATCGTGAAAGAAACGCGCACCGAACACATGACTTTGTATTGCGTCATGCAAAAACCGCCAATAAATCGTCTTTATTTACACATTTTGAAGAATTCCACAGAACCGAACTCCCGTACGCCAACAAAAGCGAAAACTGTTATGACAGACACGACTCCAGCTGTAAATCGCACAAATTAATTTCAGAAAAATAGAACGAACTTACCACAACCGAAAAGGCACCCGTCCCGATACTTGACGATTCTTTTGATGGCACTGCGATCTGTGGAAAGCACGAGACGTGGTTGACTAAAATGGTATAAAAGTGAAATTTTTACACATGTCTTATTGACCTGTCTTGTTTTCGTCTTCGCTTGTTTCGTCTATAAAATCGCATTTTACGTCCATGAAATCACGTTTCTCCGTTCAAACCGGCAAAAAAACAAAAAACAACACACCACTATAAAGTATAAAAAAATCGCCAGTAGGCCACAACGGGTTGCCGACCGGTAAGGGACTCTCTATTCTAGGCAGAGGACCTTCTATTCTAGGCAGAGGACACTCTATTCTAGGCAGACGACCCTCTATTCTAAGTAGATGACACTTTATTCTAAACAAAGGACCCTCTATTCTAGGTAGAGAACCCTCTATTTTAAGCAGAAAATCCTCTCAAGGCAGAGAACCTAGTGTTCAACGCAGAAAATCATCCATTCTCGGTAAAAGACCATCTAGTCTAGGCGGAAGACCCTCTATTGTAGGCGGGAGACCCTCCATTCTAGGCAGATGACCCTCCATTTTAGGCAGATGACCCTCTATTCTAAGCAGAGGACCCTCCATTCTAGGCAGAGGACCCTCCATTATAGGCAAAAGATCTTCTATTTTCGGTAAAAAACTTGATATTTATGTTCTGGGACCCAAATTACCCACAAAAACCCCAAAATTTCAATTTCGAAAGTTTGAACCCTTCGAAGAAGGGTACCCTGAGTGGGTCCTAGGGGGTCCAGGATGGTCCTAGGCAAAAACGAACCTTGGATTCGTGTTCATGGGCTCAAATTACCCTTAAAAACATAAAAATCTCAATTTCGAAAATTTGACCCCTGAGGGCCCCCTAGGGGGGGGTACCCTGAGGGGCCCGTAGAGAGATCCAGGGAGGTCCTAGGCAAAAATAAACCTTGGATTCGTGTTCAGGGGCTCAAATTACCCCCAAAAACACCAAAACCTCCATTTCGAAAATTTGACCCCTCAGCGCCCCCTAAGGGGGGGTACCCTGAGGGGGTCATAGGGGGGTCCAGGTGGGTCCTAGGGAAAAATGGACCTCGTATTCGTGTTCAGGGGCCCAAATTACCCCTAAAAACACCAAAATCTCAAATTCGAAAATTTGACCCCCGAGGACCCCCTAGGGGGGGGGGGTACCCTAAGGGGGTCATAGGGAGGTCCAGGGGGGTCCTGGGTAAAAAATAACCCCAGATTCGTGTTCAGGGGCCCAAATTACCCCTAAAAACACCAAAATCTCAAATTCGAAAATTTAACCCCTGAGGACCCCCTAGGGGGGGGGTACCCTAAGGGGGTCATAGGGGGGTCCAGGGGGGTTCTAGGTAAAAAATAACCCCAGATTCGTGTTCAGGGGCCAAAACTACCCCTAGAGACAGTTTTTTGTCCAAATCCTTGAAAAAAAATTTTTCAAGTTCACAAGGGTCCCCCCTTGTGTTCCATCGTTTTCGGGGGTCACGTGACCCGGCCCCCCGTGGGGTCAGGGGGTCACCAAGGTGGGGGGCACAACTACTCATAGGGGGGGTCCCCCCACCAAAGTTTGGGACCAATCCTCCCAGTAACTTCAGAGAAAAACGAGTAACAAACTCTTGCTAACAGGAAAAAAAACAAAAAAAAAAAAAACATCATCAACAACAACAGGAATATGAATACAATGGGTTGCACCCCTGCTTCGCGGGGGGTCGGCAACCCAATAAATGCACACATCCCTATGTCGTGAAGTTTGTCGGCTGAACAGCTGAAGGTATAAACTATAAATCGACCCTGAGACGTTCTGTTCCAGTTAAACACAGCATTCTAAACGAAATTTATACACCTTCGAACACCAACATAAGTTCGAAAGTTGCTTACAGAGTCAGACTGCGTTTGCAAAACTTTGTTTAAAGACTCTTAAAGGCTGGTTCAGACGATGGCGCATTATATGGCGAATTCCATGGCCCACGCTATGGCTTCCACACCATGCGCCCTCTGATGCGCCAAGAAAATTGCAAAAAATTGATTTTGAGATTCAGTTTTTTTCTCATTTTTCAATGGGAAAATTTCGTGGCGCTTTGCATACAATGCGCCATAGCATCTGCCATGAATATTGCGCCTTCATGCGAAACTGCCTCAAGTTTTTATGCCTTCCACCAAAGTCATTCACACGTCACAAACCAAGTGAGCACCAACCGTAGCTGTCTCAGATCAAAGGCGTAAATGGTGCCCTGTTCAGTGCCACAAATGGCAGCCGTGTGTTGGGCGTCAATGCAACAGCTGGTGACCGCAGAGTCGGTCAGGTGGTCCAGCAGAGTGGCATTGGGCGCGTCCAGGGCATAGCCAATCAGGCGCCGTTGTTCAGACGCCAGCAGTAGCAGCTTGTTCACTGTCGCACAGTCGCCGCCTGAAAATAACACAATAGAGGGTTAGATAAAAAATAACGTGGATGTTTACAGTGCTACGGATCGCTGTTTTTTTCAATAAGTGCGTGATAGTTATCTTATTACAGAAATATTCTGATCTATCGCAAAATGTTTTATAACGTGTACGTCGTATAGGTTTACACTATTACACCACAAACTAGATTGTATGGTAAATAATTGTATTCTAAATAAATGTGGTTATTCATTACTCCTATCCGTTATCAGTTAAGTTAATATCAAACTATAAAACTGTGCAAACCGTTATATCTCAAAGGACAAGAGCAAAGACTAAGCGTTTTCTATATCTTAACTGTACAATGAATTTAGCGATTTGGGCCTAGCCTTCCCATCTAAATTCCAAAGTCTGTCTTTGAGTTGTAGAGTCGACAGTTTCTAAACGAAAACTAGGACTACACTATATTATTATTTTGCGTTTTCAATACTCAAGTTCACTTACTAGCAGAGCCAGCCACAGCCAAATCGTTGAGGGGGCCGGCCTCAGGCGTAAAGGTGTTGAGGCAATCGGCGGAGCCGCAGTCCCAGACTTTGGCTGTCCCATCGCGGCTGCAGGACACCACTTCCTTCCCACGACCGATGAAGCCCAAACTGAAGATGGCTGAAATATCACATTTGCAAAGCGGTTAATGAAATCAACTAGAGTTAAATAACAACTGAACGCAGAAATAATTAATAAAATTACATTACTGTATCTCGGAAGACTTGGAAAGCCTTTTCAATGCCCTGCCCTGATTGATCAATTATTAATCACAATTCACCTCTCATTTCAGATACATAATGTTAGCAAATTGGCCATAATTTTCCGATTGTTTGCCAAAAGTCTAAAACTGCTTCAGGTGTTTAGCCAGTTCGGTAATACATTACATTAATTAATACCTATAAAACTTCAGTTACCATGAAAAAGCTTTTAAGTATAATATACTAAGGATTTTGCTACCAGTTGACCTATCAAACATATTCTACTATCCAGAGCATCATCGTTATATCAAGAGCACGTCTACTTTATCCAGATAATGCATACTATCAAGAGCACAACTTCTTTATCCAAATAATGCAATGTGTGCAATTGATAGTACCTTGTTTATGCCCAATGAGCGTCCTTGCACACTCGCCCGTCTCCACAGACCAGATTTTCAGCATCATATCCGCACCGCCAGACAACACGACCAAACCCGACGGGAAAAAGCGACACACGTATACGTCACCAACATGTCCGTTCAGATTACGCTGAAACAGAGACAAATCTATAAAATTAATGCGAATTTGCATGACGTCACATACAAGGGATCAGGAAACTATGAAGCTAGTGAATTAAATGAATATAATATTGGCACACATTATACACGGGTTCTCACATCTCAGTTAGCGGGGGCCTTGTCCCGAATTTTTCGAAAAATCAGGGTGGCGTTTCCCGACGTTTGAGGAATTTTGAACTCACAAACCCGCAAAATATGCCAATTTTTCCCCGAATGAGGTGAATTTTTTAGAATCTTTTTGGCAATTTTTTTGCTTTTATTAATTAACTCGTTTTTGAAAAATTTTACAGCGAACTGGGGCAAATTTTGGGATTTCTGGCACCTTTTTTCAGCCGAAAGAAGGGGGCTTGTCTCGATGGGTTGAATGCTCGAATCTGAGGTGGGGGGCTTGTCACTGCGTCAAATCTGTGGGGGAAAAGGCTTGCCTTCCCCCCGCCTCCCATGTACATAATATGTGGGCACAGGCTATATCAATCCCTTTACACCCTCACCCCAAACCCTCTTACATTGTCCGATGGTTGAAAATTAGACCCAAAAGGTTAAGGAGCTGAATAATAAAACGGCGACATTATATACTGTACATCATATCATTATCAGTGACATTCATAATAACATCAAACACGCTCATACATTTTTGCACTTACAATACTAAAATCTTTCGAAACCCAATTAATATATATTAACCCTTTTCTCTCCGAGTTTCGAATCCCAAACGATGAGCTTTGAATCGACTCCTGCCGACACACCAAGACCTTCCTCAGACACATCCAAACTGTCTATCTAAAATAAATAAAATTATGGCTCTTTATCTTGTCATATGTAAAAGTTAAAACAAAAATGTTCAAGCACTAATAACCTATTTCCTAATGTCTACGTCCTACGATACTGATTCTATCCATTAGTTTACTTCTGTAATTGTAAAGTTCTTAACTTCGTTTATATTTTAAACGCTGATGTAGTAAAAACGCAAAGAAATACGAAAAATACACTGATAAACATTATTTATGGATATAAAGGTATATCTGTATTGTATGTTATTTTATGTTCATCGAACTCACGACTCACACTGCCTTTGTGCAGATCAGGAAACTGATCGACAGGCGCCACGAACTTCACACGTCTGTCGCTGTCGTTGCATTTTACGACAAGTTGTTTCTGAAACAGAACGTAGGCTGAGAAAAATATGGGACTCCTGTTTTGGTAGTCAAGATAACAAACAAACTGACTAACAGGAATTTTAATTTTACTTTTGAACTGCAGGGACCAGAGAGGCCAAGTTGAATGACTGTGTCAGATTGGATAAAATATCAGTAAAATGTGTTTTAAATTTGGGATGAATTAGACAATTTATATACAATATTATGTATCATCCCAATTAGTAAAAACAACTACATATAACTTCTAACCACAGTCAAGTTACAAATTAATAATATTGGACGTCAATAATTAACCTTATTAATAAGTTCAGCTTCAAAACAGTCAGAGGAACACGGAATTTTTCCAGTTTCTGTTTCTGTGCACGATGCGTCCAAATTCTCATATGCCGTTTTTTCACCTTCAAGCAAAATTAAGTTTAAAGTCATCTTGTTGAAACAGTAATCCTGGCTAGTACGCCTCGCATGCACGTGTGGTCATTGTCTTCTGGAATCTACCTGACTGGTTTGGTCTTGTAACGATAGGGCTGTTACCCCAATCAATGTGAAATATATAATATATGAGTATCACTATATATACTCTTTTTTGTAGTACATAGTTTGTACTTTGCGTTGCAATATTTTTGACGGATGACAAAGACAAACTAAATTAAATTAAACACCAAAAATATACATAACATTTAAACTTGTTATTTAAATGGGTGATAAAGATTAGTATAAAACGTGAGCGAATTTCACAGCATAAAGCCACAAGCAGGTCCAACAAGCTAAGTAGACTAACAGAAAGACACAGAATGTGCCATTGTTTGGGACATACCTCTTCTGCTTAAGCCGATCCAAATGTTTTTATCTCGATCACTGAAAATGTATATAAAAAAGTTTACTTAACAGTAGACTACAGATAGACTAAAAGGATGAAAGCTGTATACATGACAGTTCGTACTCAAAACCAAATTAAACCAATTTAAACCATATATATATTATATATATATATAATATATATATATATATATATATATATATATATATTAATATATATATATATATATATATATATATATATATATATATATATATATATATATATATATATACCAAAAGGATTCTTCTATCCAGTATATAGCGTACGAATAATAGTCACTGAAAAATAAATATTTTTTCTCAACCGCCTGCATAACTCATAACAAACATATTATATAACACAACGTGCGTGATAATATCAGTGGCGTATTTAGGGGGGGGGGGGTCTGCCCCCCCCCCCTTACACCCCGAGGGTCGCAGCCCCCCCCCCCCCCCCCTTTGAGCGGCGGTGGCTCACTCCTCTCAACATGGTGGCTCACATTGCTCCGCACCCCCCCCCTTTACGAAATCCTGGATACGCCACTGGGTAATATGCAGTCTACAGCGAAACTATTTTACAAATGCATATCTATACGCACGCACCTAACAGCGTCGTTCCAGTCGTGCTGTAATAAGATTCTACGCTGCCGGGACGGGAGCATGTCGAAGCGCTGTTCACTCCGCAGCAATAGTTTATCAACGTTGAAATTTTTCTGCCTTGAACATCACATATAGTCGGGCGGAGCAAAAAACCCAAATTTTAAAGTTAGAAATTATATACTTTTTAGTTCCGACTCCGAGCCTAGCCCCAGAACCAAGCCTTTCCATACGTTTAGGTTTTAGCCTACACAGGAATTTGAATTTTCTGGAAAATTTTCGATTCAGAGCAGGGTTTTTTTTCGTTTTCGAAAGTGTGCAAAATCTGTGCAAAATACTTTTTGACTGTGCATTTTACTTTTGTAGTGTGCAAATTTTTGTAGCGGAATTTGAGCCCACTAAGCCTGACATAAGGTTAAAAAATTCCATAGGCACTAAGTCATCATTGCGCAATTGCAAGATTCGACAGAGCCTTTTACATGTCTCGTCATTACCACTGTGGTTGTGCAGTGGGGTACCCAGAAACAAATTTCGGGGGGAATGAGTGCGATTTTTTCTAATGGATTAAAATGCACCTTGTAGCAATTTCAACACTCACAAAACGCCTTACAATACAACCGCAAGATTACTAAACCACGAAGTTGCAGGCGTCTGGAGGCGGCAGCCCCCAGAAAAAAATAGACTATTTTTTAAATTTTTAGACCGAATTTGGTTAACTGGAGACGTATCAGAAGTTTTTTCTCACAAATTTTAAAACAAAAGGTGGCAATGTCACATTAGACAGTGTACTGCACAAATGTACCATGATATATATGTACTCGTGTAGACATGCAAATGCAGCATAATGTACTTGTGTATAGATGCATAGGCTTTGATGAAAGATAATATAGAACTAGGAATAGGAAGTCATGTAGTCACAGGGGTCTGGGGCGGCAGCCCCCAGCAACAATTTGGGGGAAAATTTTGAATTTTAGGCCAAATTTGGTCAATTGGAGACGTATCGGAAACTTTCTCAGACAAAGAACTTAAAACACGGGGGAACGTCACATCAGATAGCACACAAGCAAATGCAGTACAATGTACACTCGTGCACTCATGCATAGGCTTCGATGAAAAGTAATGACAAGGTATACTATGTCTCAAAGTTGCGGAGGTCTGGGGGTGGCAGCCCCCAGAAAAAAAATTGAAAAATTTTGGTTTTTTAGGCCAAATTTGGTCAATTGGAGACGTATCGGAAATTTTTTTCGGCGGGCACTAAAAAGCAAAGGGGGTACCCTTGTGTACAATTTTACTTGGGAAAAATTGGGTTAAATGCAGTTGGGAGGGGGGAAATAGTGGACCTATTTTTTTGAGTAGAGCACCTTGGGGGAAGCATTTTTGCTTCAAGAACCCCTATTTCATTTTTTGGATTTTCTGAGATATGACACCCCCCGAAATCTGAACCCTCAGTGAGGGACGTTTTACAATTTTTTTTCCGAAGCCCTTGATTTTTGCGTTCTAGGTGTCAGATTATTGTTTACAATTTTTTAGAATCAAAACAAAGGCTCTTTGACCGTGTTCCTGCCGAAAAATTGGCCGAATTCGCCAGAAATTGACAAAATTCAAACTTGGCCTTAGGCTTAGGCTTAGTATCAGGCTTAGGCTTAGGCTTAAGCTTTGGTGAGAGAGCTTTTTAGCTCTATTGTGGTGTTCGCCCACCTTAAGCCAGGCAGCCCCTGGCTAGTAGGCTACCACCCGTGCCCGCCTGGTACATCTTGGGCGTGGTGTACTGTCCAAGGCGGTAAAAAATGTCACCTGCCACAAATAATTTTGTAATTTGCAATCGCAATAATTGTAAGGTGTGTAAAATTGCAGACACAAACAACTATTTTGATGGAGCTTATAAGAGTCAGAAATATAATATTCTTAAGACTCAAATGTCTTTACAAAACCCTGTTCTGATTTATTTTCATTCAGCTGTAATATTTTTTATTATAATCTTTTTGTATTGAGACTCGACTGTTTTTTCTTCTTCTTTCGACTTTCCCGCTCTGCTAATTTTCTGCAAATTATTCAATTATAGTTCTTCCCGTAATTCACCACTAAATTGCACATTTATATATCTTTTTAATCAGGATATAAATGGGGTGGCTGTGTTTACCCAAGGTGGGCTGGGGCTGGGGCTGGGGCCGGGGCTGGCAGGGTGGTTGGTTTTTCCCCATGGGGGGTGGGGGCTGGGGCGGGGGCTGGATGGGTGGCTGGGTTTTACCCAAGGGTGGCTGTGGCTGTGGCTGGGGCTGGGGCCGGGGCTGGCAGGGTGGCTGGGTTTTACCCAAGGGTGGCTGGGGCTGGGGTAGCGAACGACCGGAGGTAAAATTTTGCCGGAGCCGGAGCCGGATACAAAATGCCGGAGCCGGAGGCAGTGTTTTACAAAAAAATTTCAATTAGTAAAAAATGTTGACAATTGTGAAAAAATGTTCAATTTTTTTCGAAACAGCATTTTTTAATGTTTCAACAGTCACGCCCCATTTCTATACATATGTCTTTACACACTCATACGATCACTGGCCACTGACTGGACCCGTTTTTGGTGATCTCACAAAAAATTTTCATCAACATTGATAAAAAGTCAAAAATTTGGTCAAATTGACCAGAATGGCATTTTCACTGCGGTGCCAAGAAAGGGCAGGTGTCAGGAGTCAGAGGGAGCTGGTTGTTCAGGCCTTCAGGCTGTCCGTCTTAAAAAATTGTCAAGAACACACACACACACACACACACATATATATATATATATATATATATATATATATATATATATATATATATATATATATATATATATATATATACGTATATAAGAATATATACACCCACAAAAATAGACAAATTTTGAAAAGATTGCATTTATTAGAAGATACGACGCCGTAAATGTCTGTAGTTCCGGGGATTACCGCCCCCCCAATCCCTGTAATTTAGGCGTATATCAGCCACGTTGTAACCAGGAAAAAACTTTAGGGGGAATGACTTTTCGACTTTTTGTAATGGGTGAAAATTAACTTTTTTGCTATTTAACACAAAAATTTGCGAAATAACAGCACATGCACATGCAAACATATTTGACCGGCCGAAAACATCAGAGCTAAAACTCAAGTTCAAATCACTAAGTCACATAGTTACAAGCTTATAGGGGTCTGGGGGCGGCAGCGTGAGTGTGAGAAACTTTTGATTTTTAGGCCGACTTTAGGCAATTGGAGACGTAAAAATAGACACATTGCTAGAGAGGGGTAGTGTATCTGCATCACAACTGGCAGTAATATAAGTACTGTATTCTACTACCCGCTTCGTTAATCTCGTGATTTCCTTCTTTCCCCTCCCCTCCAAAATTTCTCCCCTTCTCCGGCTCCGGCACTTTTTTTGCCTAAGCCGGAGCCGGAGGCTCAAATCCGGCCGGAGCCGGAGCCAGCCCTCCGGTCGATCGCCGAGGCTGGGGCCGGGGCTAGCAGGGTGGCTCGGTTTTACCGATTCCCCAAAATTGAGAGCAAACCGCTTGAGTGGTTGTGGAGTAATGCCTGTTTTAACGGCGAAACTGCACGTAACCTGTAAAGTACTCACAGCAGTAATGATAAATCGTCAAAAATTTAGACACTTATTTTTGAAATCAAAAGAAAATCAACCTTCAATTTTTATTTTTCTTTTTTGTGGCAAAAATTGTGCGTCAAAACATTACATGTACTTCACAAGCCGGCCAATCTGATTTCTGCTTGATTTTTTTGATTATTTATGTCTCTATTGTGTGATGTCTGGCTCACAAATGCAATCACAGCAAACCTGGTAAATTCTGACAATTTCACACAGAATTTATAGACTTGAATGAATTTTATGAATTTCTTGAATCTCGACAAAAATGATACAGGCTCTTCAGTTAAATTTTAGGCACGTTTTACAGGAATTTCAGAGACATCCACATGTTTTTCAAATCTGCAAACACCTTATAGCAGGGGAAAATTTGATCTAAAAATTGTGTACAACCTAACAAGTATTTGAAAGATTTATCTGCAAAAGCCGATAACATTTGATTCAGATAAAATTCAGAGTCTGAGTTTTGGGTGAATTCCGCTGTACGTCGTAAATGTATGAATCGAAAAGGGAAAAACATCTGGGGCCGTATCTCGAAAATTACCTGCAGGTATGAGCGAGTCTACCCACAGGTAAGGTGAAGGTAAAGTTAATTATGTGGGTAAAGGTAAAGTTAAATCAAAACAAGGTTACGTTGATATTTAGGCTTAAAAATTTGCACATACATTAACTTTAGCTGCGAAACAAGATAAAGCACTTTTTAGGATCGAATCCTAAGGGTAGCCAGATATCACATTGGCTTTAAAGCATTGTTTGAGAATACGACTTTACCTTCACTTTACCTGTGGGTAAAGTTAGCCTAACTTTACCTGCAGGTAATTTTGAAAGAATATGGCCCCTGAAAAATCTAACGGAAAAAAATTTACATAAGTCAAGATTCCTGCTGCACAGGAAAAC
>JASANF010004837.1:0-12837 GCA_030248245.1 Trissonchulus sp. WLG1_4
CCACAGTAGCAAGGGTCCTTTTATTTGATGCAAGCAGCTAAGACTAACCTTTGCTGACCCACCTACTAAGCCTGAGCCTAAGCACTAAGCCTAAGCAGTAAGCACTAAGCCTAAGCCTGAGGCCTAAAATTTTTTTAACCATCCTCTTGACTACAGAGTTGCTGGTACAGCACAAGTCGATCTCAACCTGAGAAGGTTGAGTGGACTACCGTGGCTAAACAGCAGGCGTGCGTGTGTTAGGGACCCATTCAGTGGCTGGGGCACCTCCCCGCAAGCCGGTTGGCCTTGGCGTAGACGAGCATTTTGCTCAGAGGGGGGAATTCCCAGGTGTTTTTTGTATCTTACTTTACCTTGACTTACGATTTGCTTTTTCTGTCCTTGCAGGTATAAATGTATAATGTATAAACAGAAAACAAAAAAATAACGAACCTGTGCAAATGCCTATAAAGTTTAGTACCCGATATATATACATTCCTTGTTAGAGAGGAGTCCGCAGCCTCACTACAAATGGATAGCTGCAAGCAAAAGCATACATATTAGCAAAACACACCCAAACAAACAGAAGCAAACTGACACTTGCTATAAACCATTGACGCTTGTCACACATGCCATACAAAAGCTTACTTTATTTTTTGGCAAAGTTGCCAAATACTGATGTTGCATGCCTGTAGTGCCATGTCCAGTTACCTGTGTCACGAATATCGCTAGTCGCGACGTCGTTCCGCTTTGCCTAAAACTAGCAAGCCAAAGCAAAAACCAGCAAAAAACCATGCAAAGGTGAAAAAGTGCAATAATAGGTATATACATGCAACATTATACCCTACACCATATACCAGAGAGCGGGGACTGATAATTTAGGGCATACGGCCATGCTACTGTGCTAAATTTAAATTATATATATACAGCATATTGTATATACAAAAAAGCAATGCCGTTTTTCCGACTTATTCGACCCCTAAGGGTTTTAACGCCAATAATTTCACTTCAGATTTTTATTAAAAGGGGCGGCAGCTATTTTGGGGGCTAGATAGAGATCAGATTGGGGGCATGGCTGACGATGGGGGTTTCATATTTTCGATGAGGGTTTCATATTTTTATTAAAAGATAGGGTAGCAAGCGAATTAGAATCGAAAATAATTTCCCCCCCCCGCTTCAGTCTGACCGGCTATATATACGTAATCCGTAGACCGTAACGGATCGGAAATAGGAACGAATCAAGCAAGAAAATTTGGTGTAAAACACCGCAATTGAAGTCGAAGCTTGTAGGAAAATATGCGGAAAAGTTAACAAAATCTATCTGAAATGTGAAGGAAAATGAGAGGAAATATAACCAAAATGTGAAGGAAATGTTGAGGAAAAGATGAGTGCCGAAAAGTAGCGGAAAGTTGCACTAAATGGAGGAAATGTGGCGGAAAAACGAAGGAAAAATTGCGGAAATGTTGGGAACAAATTTGACGGAAATGCGGAGGAAATGTGAAGGAAAATTTTTCTTTATTTTTCCTCAATTTTGCTGTGATATTTCAAAAATATTTTTCCTGTGAGTTGGGGGGGGGGAATATTGGACCTATTTTTTGGAGTAGAGCACTTTGAGGGAATCATTTTTTGTAATAGAATCCCTATCCACAAATTTGGATTTTCTGAGCTATGACCCCTTGAAAATTGCATTTTCAGTGTTTTTGGAAGTGAACGTAGGCCAAAGTTCGAAGCCAAAAATGACTATAATCTTGGTTTTTGGATAGTTTTGAGTGCGTTATGATGTTTTAAGGGGGTAGTGTCGCGAAAGCAGTTTTGCTCATAGGCTGTGAAAATAGAACTTTTTGTTTTGAAGTAGTACATGCAATGAGAAGCTAGTCCAACGCTGTATGGTATCAAATAATTACTGCCAGACATCACACTATCAATATTGACATATATCTTGGACCAATCGTCATTAGTAAGCCAGACATCACACAATAGGGACATAAAAGTTCGAAAAATCAAGCCAGATATCAGATTGGCCAGCTTGTGAAGTACACATCATGTGTGGACGCACAATTTTTTGCGACAAATAAGAAAAAAGAAAATTGAAGGTTCGTTTTTCTTTTGCTTTGAAAATAAGCGTCTAGATTTTTCACAATTTATCATTATTGCTGTTACTATTTTACAGTTTAAGTACACCTACACAGTTCAAACTAGTATTACTCCACAGCCGCTACAGTAATCTGCACTAAATTTTGTGTGCATAAACTACAACATATGTTCTATTAGTCTGTGTAAAAAAACTAAACAAAAAAATTGATAAATGTGACTAAAAAATGGAATGTGAATAGGTTTTTTTTTCGTCATTTTTCCGACTTTGAGACATTATTAAAAACTATATGCTGCACCAATTTTGCTGAAACTTGGCAAAATAATTTGTCTTTTGGTAGATTTTTAAAATATAGAAAGAACAATTTCTTACATTTTACTGAACAAGTTTTACAGTCGCGCTAAATCGACTGCTTTTGCGACACTACCCCCTTAAGTAAATAATAATAATAATAATAATAATTTAAGTAAATAGGTACAAGTAATAAGTAAAAAGTTAAACTAAATAATTTAAGGGGGCGCTCCGGGAATCAAGGATTTGGACCGTATTTTTTAAAAACGGCCAAAATGACCTATCATTCTTGAAGAAAAGTTGCCCAAAATACTATTTCTGATATTTTGACGCGCATATCTCCATAGCAAAAAATTTGGAAAAAATTGGACAATTTACTGATTTTATTCGACTTTTACACAAATTCAGCAAGTAAGCCAGTGCATCAACGCTTTTTGAAGTTTTCCAAACAGACGATATCCAAACAGACGATATGTAAATTTTATTAGTCGTAATGAAAAATTAAAACAATTTTATTGCGTTCTGTGCAAAAAAATCGCACAAGAAACCATTTTCAGAAGCAGCAGACTCAAATATAGGCTGTGTGAATACACAACTAATTTTTCGGCATTCGATTATAAAATGCTGGTAAGATATTTTTCTACAAAATTTTGCACAATTATAGTCTTAGGCTCTGCGCAGTTGAACAATTTTTTAGTTTTTTGAAAGAAAGCTTAGAAATTTTTTTATATGAATTTTATTGCTCAGAGTTAGACTTCAAAAACACATAATGACATTTTTATCCAAACCTGACATAAATGTTAAAAACCAAAATAATGTTCAACTAGAGAAGCTCATAAGCTATATTTTGGTATATAAAGTGTGACTATACGCAAAGTATAAGCAGAGTTATCGTTTGCCGAAAATTTACTCACGTTTGGTGCTGTGGGAGTCACGTGACATGATCACGTGATTTGCAATTTTGCCTCCAGTGTTCTTTTGTGCCATACTACATATATGTATAGTAAAGTTTGACATTTGCCAATTTTTTTGCCAATTTTCGATGTAACCCCCGATTCCCGGAGCGCCCCCTTTTCGGCAAACGATAACTCTGCTTATACTTTGCGTATAGTCACACTTTATATACCAAAATGTAGCTTATGTGCTTCTCTAGTTGAACATTATTTTGGTTTTTAGCTTTTATGTCGGATTTGGTAAAAAAATGTCATTATGTGTTTTCGAAGTCGAGCTCTGAGCAATAAAATTAATATAAAAAAATTTCTAAGCTTTATTTTAAAAAAACTAAAAAATTGTTCAACTGCGCAGAGCCTAAGACTATACTTGTGCAAAATTTTGTAGAAAAATATTTTACCAGCATTTTATAATCGAATGCCGAAAAATTGGTTTTGTATTCACACAGCTTATATTTGAGGCTGCTGCTTCTGAAAATGGTTTCTTGTGCGATTTTTTTTGCACAGAACGCAATAAAATTGTTTTAATTTTTCATTACGACTAATAAAATTTACGTATCGTCTGTTTGGAAAACCTCAAAAAGCGTTGATGCACTGGCTTACTTGCTGAGTTTGTGTAAAAGTTGAATAAAATCAGTAAATTGTCCCATTTTTTCAAAATTTTTTGCTATGGAGATATGCGCGTCAAAACATCAGAAATAGTATTTTGGGCAACTTTTCTTCAAGAATGATAGGTCATTTTGGCTGTTTTCAAAAAATATGGCCCAAATCTTCGATTCCCGGAGCGCCCCCTTAAGGTGGCACTCCTGAAATGTGGGTTTTGGCCATTATTTTGAAAACGCGCAAAAATAAACATGCATCATAAGAACAAAAGTTGATCAGAAGTGAATTTCCTTCAATTTGATGTACATATCACATAAAAAAATTTTTGAACATTTTTGAGCAAATTTCGTCAAGAAAAATAGATTTTCACGGAAATGCCTTCGCAAGCCAGTGCATGTACACGTATGTAATGAATTTGAAAGGCTGAAAAACACTAGCAGTTGTGTTTTACTGAAACGTAATTAAAAATTTTTGGTGTTTTAATGAGTGTGGTATAATTTTTTTGTGAACTAACGCAATACTTTCTGCATGAGACAGAAATATAGTGCGTGTGAATACAAACGCAAATTTTCGGCTTGCGATTTTAAAAAATTGGCTCAATGAAAAAAGTTAAAATTTGGCACATAAATGCACCTTCTCATACTCGAGCGGTCGCAAAATTTGATTTTTGGCAAATCGATAGTATCTAAGAAATTTAGCCAAATTTATGTTTTTCAAAAATCGCGATTTTAGTGTTTTCCGATATATCAATCTTATTCATCAAAAATGACTTTTTGCGACCGCTCGATCACGTTGAGGCGAGCAAACTGAGTTATTGATTGTGCAACAGCTACTTACTTGCGAAGAGAAATCGCAAGCCGAAATTCCACTCACGTTTGGTCTACAGTGAATGCTAATTTGTATCAATCAACTTCATTTTTTGTATTTAGGCATACTTTTACACCAGCTTGCCATTGTGTATCTAAAATTGGCCCCAAACTGCCGTTTTTTGAAAAGTCACATTTCAGGAGCGCCACCTTAAGGCATCGGCTAGGCTTAGTTGGCAGGATTCTCTAGGCTAAGTTGGCAGGATTTTTTCTGAAAATTTCTATTTTTTATTGCCTAAGCCTGAGCCTAAGCCTGAACCTAAGCCTAAGCCTGATACTAAGCCTAAGCCCAAGCCTAAATTAAGGCCATGTTTGAATTTGGTCAAAAATTGGACGTTTCTGGCCAATTTTTCGGCAGGAACCCGGTCAAAGAGCCTTCGTTTTAACTCGAAAAAATTGTAAATAATTGACACCATTTAGACACGATTAGAACGGAAAAAACAATTGCTTTCGATTCCAGCAAAATTTCGATTTCAGTGAGCAAATTTTCAAATCGGTGAGCAAATCGTTAATTGGCTAGTTTACGTTTTATACTTGGTTATCGCCATACGCGTACCCAGAAAAACGGATTTATTTCACTTTTAACGCCAAAAGCGACATATGTTGGCACATTTCATTGAAAAACAACGCTAAGTTTTTGTGAAGTGAGTTGGAAACACCAACATTTGGTGGGCCAGTGAGGGTCCAAAAGTTATCAAATTTGGAAATATTACAAAAAAATTTGACATTCGGCACTGTAAAATGTCTACAATCGTCATTATTCGAGATGTTTCAGACTTCAGAGAATCTTTGGACGGGCAACAAAAGATTAAGGGAGCTAGCAGGGTTGGTTTTTTTCCGGAAAAAAATTATGGCAGGAAAAAAACCGTTTTTTTTCAGGTTTTTTCCGGTTTTTTTCCGAGTTTTTTTCCGATGTCCAAAAATGGCGGTAAATTACTTCTGGACTGTAATTTTACACTTTCCGTCTAGTAACTTCATTATTATTTGCTGGCGACTTTTCAATGCTTATTTTGTTTTGTCTGCACTAGATAGATGAGAAAACACCCATATTACAAAGGTTTTCTATGTCAAGTTTTGCCAATGTTAAAGCTAAAATTTCTGTCTTGATAGGTTAATTCGGGGTAGGACTAAGGTGGGGCAAGCTTGGAGTCACGAGAGGGGGTTTGAAATAGTGGAAACATAAGGTCCTGGCATGTGCAAAGTCTATCCGAACTTATCATTCGCCATTCAGCCTTTAACAAACATACTTGCCTCTCAAAAATAACCAAAAATTTCAAAATATTTTAGAAAAGATTTTCAACTGATATGTTAACCAATTGTTCTTAAATTGATTTTAAATTGTTCCATAAAATTTTCATAAAAACGTGAAAAGCGTCATATACTTTTTGCTACACAGGGTCAGAATTGCGTCCGCTTGGGGCCTAACGATAAGCTTTCTCGATTCAAATAGAAGATGTCAATCCGTTGGGTAGGTGCGAGGTACCTGAAAATTTTATGCTGTTCCATTCTGGTTCAGTACGTGCAGCAATAGCAAAAAAGTCAATCCACTAATAGAATAATGGAGATGGCGTATGTTTCGATGCCGATCAAATTTCGCTGCTTAAAAAGACATCAGTTTGGTTTATAATGCTAGAACACAATTTCATTTTTCGTATTTAGTGGAATAAATCAACCACTGGATGTTAATTAGATTAAGGTACATAGGTAGTGATCAAACAACTAAGCTGGTCTGGCGGCAAGGAAATTGTGATATTTTAAAAATGTCACCGAAATTTGCTGGCACTACTTGCGACTATCTACCTAATAAGAAAGCTGTAATATGGTTTAGGCCCATATACAATGTAAAAACCTAGTATAATAAATCTAGTTTATACCAGTGATAGACCTGGTTACTCTTAACACCGCCACAATAGCTTCTGATTTAACCGTATACAAAAATCAAAACTTGAAGTCAGTAGCATTCATTTACACGCATTGCCAATTAATTGATAATCTACCTTTAATTAGACACAAAACAGGCCTACTATCGCTTTTTAAACGGTTTTAAAGCATTTTGAGCAAGTTTAGACTTTACACGACTAATTTACCAGTTTCGAGTTTTTTTCCGACCCCTCGGAAAAAAACGGAAAAAAAACCGTTTTTTTCCGGGAGTTTTTTTCCGGTGCCCAACCCTGGGAGCTAGCAGCCTTGTGTTAAAATTCACGTAGAAAAAATTCGACTGCACATTATATAAGCAATTAAAAGGTGCACGATGCAGCTGTACATTCACATGCGTACAGGGGCGTAGCCAGGATTTTTAAAGGGGGGGGGGGCGGTGTCGCACCTCGTCCACTTTTTTTGCTTCGCGAATATTTCCCGGTCGTAATTAATGACCTCTTTGCACATTCCTTCGCAGGTCAAGGGGTCAGCCTGCTAATGCACATAGGCGTAAATGCGTACGTATTTCACGAATATGTAGCCAGACTAAGCCTTGGCAGACTAGCTTCAGATATTTTACAGCTTGCCTTCGTGCTAATTTAATGTTCGCGATTTCGCGAAGGCCTTCGCATCTTCGCCTTCGCATTTCTGGCTGGGACTGTATATATATATAATATAACAAATTTTTTTCGGCCGAGCGATAAAAATCTAAGGGCGGACCCTTGTTGACAATTTTTTAGGTTCGACTCCCGCGACCCGCCTGGCTACGCCCTTGCATGCATATTATGCTTTCGTGAAAGATAAAAACAAGGAATACTAAGCCATGCAGTTGCAGCGGTCTGGGGGCGGCAGCCCCCAGAAAAAAAAATGGTGAAATTTTTTATTTTTAGGCCAAATTTTGTCAATTGGAGACATATGGGAAATTTTTTTCAGCCAACCATAAAAAACCAAAGCGGGGTCCCTTTAGAGCGGTGAGCAGAATTTGAGCAAAATTTCAGTTTTGGTGAGCAAAATTTCAAAATCGTGAGCATTTGCACCATATTTTGCCCAAAAAAACCCTGCTTTAGAAAAAAATTGCGAAAACGTCTTTCACTGAGGGTTCAGATTTTGGGAGGTCATATCTCAGAAAATCCAAAAAATGAAATAGGGGTTCTTGAAGCAAAAATGCGTCCCCCAAGGTGCTCTACTCCAAAAATAGGTCCACTATCCCCATACATGGGCAAGGTCAAAGGACTTAGCCTACACCAGCTTTTTTTCGTGCGTGGGTCTTTTTGTTTCAAAAATTTACGATTGTAGTGCGTGAACCGCATAAGCAATTTCTAGTTGCTGATAATTTCTTTTGTCTAACATGTGTTTTGGTCTTCACTCCAAGCATGATCGAAACACTGATATTCTTTAATTCACACACCATTATACGCAAACGTTTACACATATTATGCATTAAATTATACGTACAGTGAGCTTTCGGAAGGCGAAAACCCTTTCGCATAGTCAGGATTTTGAAAAGGGGGGAAACTTGTCCACTTTTTTAAACTCACTATTGCGGGGTCTGGGGGACGTCAGGCCCAGCAGAATACAACAATTTTTACACTTTGGCGAAGTAGATATGGTTTATAGTGGTGCGGGCAAAAAACCCTACGCGCTTTGCGGGGAAAAAATCCTAGTGCTTCCTGGCCAAACCTTTAGACATAAGGCCCTTTTTGAGTATGTAGGTGGAAAGCGCATTCCAAACTAACTTACCACACCAGTTTTTGCGCAGTTCTGAGGCCTGTAGCACTTTTATGAAATATCAACATTTTGCATGTTAAAAAATTTTTACGTGACAAAATTTTTCATATTTTTGACTTGTCATAATTTTACTCAAAAACACTGTTGGCCAACGCCGTTTGCATTTTTCAAAAAGTTACCTTTCCTCTATACTTCTAAAGCTCAAAAACGGTGAAAAACGTTGTGATTGACCTGTGACTGTTTAAAGTTCGTGCCGGAAAAAACCCTACTGCGGGAAGAAAACCCCTATTTTGCCTGGCGACAATTTTTTGGCAACAGCCAAACTCACCCATTGTTGCTACAAAAGTGGATTCATCTGGCCTAACAACATGCGTAGACTTCATTAAAACCGTTTATTCGGCCGCAAAACGTCGTTATTTGTCGTTTTGGCCCATACCCCGACAAACCTTACGAAACCGGTTTTAGTGATGTTTCACCAAAATTTGGCAAATTTTTGGAATATCTAGGCTTTAGCTGCTGCGTACCACTTGAATCCAACAATTCTAGACACGGGCGGTGTTTGTCCTCCGTTTCTCACGTAATAAGCGCAAAAAATTTTTAATGCTCTTTAATACTGAAAAAATGCATATTTGGGCACAAGTCATTTCTGCCAAAAAGGGTCAATTTTTGAAGAATTATTGTGAGTCACATGGGTGTCGGAGAAATGGTTTTATAGTCCATACTGCAGCCTACAAGTTGTAGAACACGATGAAAGTGCGTTTACTCACTGCTAATAAATAGAAAAACCGAAAAAAGTGATAGGGTTTTTTCCCCGCATTAGGGTTTTTTCTCCGCGCCACTATACATTACGTAATAGAAAGTATAATTTTTATCGTTTAAATTAAATAAATACACTGTATATATAGGGGGTCTGGGGGCGGCAGCCCCAGACCAGAACCAAAGAAAGATTATTACCCTTTTTTGTGAAAGGTTTATATAACAAAATGCTTTGTAAGCGCAAGATCAGTGATCACTGAGCCACTGGTTGCAGCGGTCTGGGGACGGCAGCCCCCAGAAAAAAAAGGTCGAATTTGGCCAACTGGAGGCGTATCAGAAATGTTTTCCGACAAGAAACTGCAAACAAAAGATGGGACGTCACATACACTAGTAAATGCAGCATAATGTGCTCTTGTAGACATGCATAGGCTTGGACGAAAAAATAATAACAAGGAATAGTATATAAGCCACAGAGTTACAGAGGTCTTGGGCGGCAGGCCGGCAGCCCAGTCAGTCAATACGTTCCCGCGTCCAGCGTGGGTGTTACATACGGAGTCGGTCAATACGTTCCCGCTTCCAGCGTGGGTGTTACATACGGAGTCAGTCAATACGTTCCCGCTTCCAGCGTGGGTCTTACATACGGAGTCAGTCAATACGTTCCCATTGGCAGCGTGGGTCTTAGTTACGGAATCAGCCACTGCAGTCAGTCGCTTCGCATCATCTGCGTGGGTCACTTACTCAGTTATTGTGCTTCACCCACCCTCGTACTGTGCGTGGGTCCCTTACTAACCCTTGCGTGGGTGCGTGGGTCTAGCCTACACCAGTGTAGGCTGGGTGTAGGCGTTGCCCATGCGTGACTATCCCCCCCCCAACTGCATTTAACCCGAACTCAGCGCACCAAAAAACCTATAAAATGATGTTTTTTGGCAACGAAAAGTCCAGCTGGAATTTTCCTCCCTATTCTTCAGTTGCACTGCAAAATTGATTGAGCAGTAAAATTGGTTACACTCAAATGTTCCCTTGAGTAAAAAGTTGCTCTATAAACTTCGAAATGACAATCCCTAACTCAAATCCTAAATCCCGTTCGTTCACTATTGTATACGTAACGTTTATATAAACTATTTACATACATAGTTTTTATTGCAGTGATACTATTTGAACACATGAACTGGATGCGTTAAGTGATTTGCGTGATTCATGGAATTAATTGATGGTCTTGCCCAGCAGTGGTGGGCTGAGGCTCGGCGGGCGTAGTGTGGGCGTAATTGGGGCAAAGCCCAGTGGGGCAATAGTTGGTTGGGGGAGCACTGTTATGAATGACTCCTTCTGTTGTGCTCACGTATAACCCTAGAATGGTAATATGTGGCAATACGCCAAACGGACGGCCAACCCAATACGTCAGACGAATTGAAAAGTACGTGCCCTTTCACATACATGCATGTTTGACTGTTTGAGGGGGGTGGGTGGGGGGACTTCCCCAAAATCTTGTAAAATTGGCCAAAATTTAGTAAAAATGACACTTTTTCAGAAAACTTTGCAACATTTAGGGTATTTTTGTCGATCATGAAGGGAGGGTTTCCAAAATTTGGCCGCAGAGGCTCCTTAACAGTTTGCGCCAACATTTTCGTATTCAATGCTTATACAGTTTATATACAGGGTTTTTTATGTCCAGAATTTATGTACATGATGACCCTGCTGTCATCGTTCGAATGACTTGCATTTGGAAGTTTGTTTCTCTTTATTGTTATTATTGTATTTCAGAGTAAAGTTTGGTGTTCCGGTCACTGAAGCCTTTGGTCACAATGTTATTCCTGCCACACTTTTGGTTGGTTTCTTGTGGTTGCTGATTAAGTAGACAGGTGTTAGTTAATAATAGTTTAACTAAGTTAATGTATAAATTCAGCCTCATATAACGGTTTAGACCGAGTCTACAGTTAAACACCTTTTGTGAATCGCGGCTTAAGTCCCGATGGAATGTGATTTTGGTTGTCTTGTTGTTGTTAGATTTTGTTGCTGCGCCTGAACAAGGAGGGCGTCTACAAGAAGAACATCTTCCGGGCGTCTGGGCGCGAGGCGGAGGTGCGCAAACTGATCCAGGTCATGCAACACGGGCGCCTTGTCAACATTGCCAACTTCTCCGTATACACTGCTGCCTCCGTCATTAAGGTAGACTAGACTAGACTCCACCCTGTCTGAAGACAACTCGACTTTTGAGTAGGGAG
This sequence comes from Trissonchulus sp. WLG1_4, assembly GCA_030248245.1. Classification (NCBI taxonomy): domain Eukaryota; kingdom Metazoa; phylum Nematoda; class Enoplea; order Enoplida; family Ironidae; genus Trissonchulus; species Trissonchulus sp. WLG1_4. Next base: position 11,402 of record JASANF010004837.1, read on the forward strand.
TGATGATAGTAGCGACACGATTTTTGAAGGAGTGGTAAAATGATCATAATTCATAATATTCCTACGACTATTGATTATTAATTGTGTATCCGGCCCCGCTTATGGGCCAGCCTTCGATCGTATGGTCTTTTTAGCCTCTTTTCGCCTGGCGTATTTTAGCAACTCGCCTGCTTTCTTTCTCGATTTTAAGGAAGGGCCACAATCTGTTGTTTACAGGCGTTACCTGTCCGTTTGATGAGAACTGAGTCAACATGACAATATTATTGTGTCATTTTTTTGCACTTTATTATTGATAAGCACAGATGTACATTGGGGGGGGGGTCTGAGGGGGGGAAGCCCCCTCCCAGATTTGAGATTGTGAAAAAAATCCGATTTCAGATTTGACACATCGGGACACCCCCCCCCCCTCCTTGATGCTGGAAGAAAAGTGCCAAAGATCGCCCTAAAATGCTTCAAAAATGCGCAAAAAGCCAAATTTTGCCGAAAATATCCCTCTTCTGGCAAAAATTCTAAATTTATGCGGTTTTGTCCGCTCAAGCTCCCGAAAACTTGGGACAAGCCCCCCTGAATTTTCTAAAATTCTGGGACAAGCCCACCCCAGACCGAGACCCCGTGTAAATGTATATAATATGTTGATAATTCGCACAGCACAGAAGTGTCACAAAAAATAATGCTTGTCTGCTTTCAGAAATTTTTGGGCAAACTGCCGGATGGAATTTTCGGTGTTGAAAATGAGCGAATTCTGTTTGACATCATTGAGTCACCAGATGACCAAGAAAAACGGCTCGCCCTGCAAAGGTAGACAAGCTTGCCTTTGTGTTTTCACCCCCGCAGTAGCTAAAAATCATGTATGTTCTATTATAGAATATATTGCCATTGCAGAGGCTGATGTTAATGAGGTTCTGAAGTAGATAAGCTTTGTTCCAGCAATTTAGGGTAATGAATACCGTTTCAACCGATCTTATGTGTTGCGTACCTATCTGCTATATTTTTTTACTCTGAAATGCTTCTTTATCAGAAATGGGATTATTTATTTGACAATGCAACTTATTGTAGATGCAGTCTTCAGGTATATATATGAAAAACTTACGTACTCACATTTTATTGTATTTTGTAACAATACACATTCCCATTTTTTTTATATATTTTTTTTTATTTTTTTGTTTTTTTCTGAATAGGCGGTTAGGTTTAGGAGTCATCTGTAGTTGTAGTGTTTACAATTGGTGGGCCTCTTTGTTACTTCTCGGTCATGCGTGTGTGTTCGTTGATGCATTCTTGTTGCCCGTCAAGAGGTCATGGAAATTTTGTCACTCAATTTTTTTCAAAATAAACACACATAGAGGCGTATATGTTCTGTTATGACATGTGCATTATTTCGTGTGCACATTTTATATTAATATAGTGTGGTATATGGATTAATGTTTTTATAATATATA
>JASANF010004840.1:0-19888 GCA_030248245.1 Trissonchulus sp. WLG1_4
ATGGAAAACTTAAGCATTGACTCTACAGTCAGGGGAGTATCGGCCTAGGCAGGGTAACAGGTCTAAAAAGAACGCCACGTCGGCTCGTAAACAGGTATGTAGCTGTACGTGCCAGCGTGACGAAAGAAATTTTTCGCGTGAAAGAAAGAAGCAAGAAATGTTTTATAACTATGGACGTAAATGAACAAATGAAACAGAAATTTCTACATCCTCAGTTTTTGTAGTTTGCGCTCAGCAACAAAATTCGCAATAATTCGTTTGGCGCTCAGCTCATGCAATAACTAGCAATACCACTTTAATTGTACATCAAAAAACCTATTTACAATACAGTTCAGCACTTTAGTGTGAATGTGTCAAATTTTATAACCATGTCTAATTTCCTATTCACACTAATTTTGTTTTTGACCTAGCTCAGCGAAACTTCAACCGATTTTTACACTCTTGGTATCAATAGAAAGATCTTTCAAAAATCTAGACGTGATTAATTTTCGATTTTGCATTTTTATTTTTGATTTTGCAAAAAATCGATTTTTCAAAAATCAGGTGTGTTTGAGCGACTACAAAAAGTGCTGCGAGTTTGTATCAAAGTTGTGTATTCATTATACATATTTTCTAAGCCATGCGTAGCCATCAACAGTTTGTTTAAAACGCTATTGGTTAACGTTATGGCAACTCAAAGGCTATCGGCCTGACCCTCTGGCTACTTGATGCTTTTGGTTTTGGTTGGTGTATAATCACTATACGTACTCTGTCTATTCTTTCTAATCTACGAAAGCATGCAAGTTAAAAACTGATAATATTGTTTTGACAATTATTGCTTTACAAGTTTGTAGACTAGTCTCTCTCAAACATGCAAAACTTAGTTCGAATATGCCCGCAATATCAAATATTCGTGAAGCCTACTTTAGAAAAGAGCGATTTGCAACTAGTCTTGGGACGAAAGTTCGGGTTCGGGTACGGTTCGGGTCATTTTTTCAGTTCGGGTTCGGGTTCGGGTACTAGTTCGGGGACGCAAAAAGTGGTTCGGGTATCGGGTATATACCTAAATTTTCTGACCGAATTACAAAATTTTTATACCGATTTTTTTAGTATAACATTTTTTAGTATAATAAATACTAGAACTAACTTCACATTTTTCAAAAAATCCTAAAATTTTTTAATTTTTGTTGCTTTCTTCGCAGCAAGGCTGCACACGTGTTGTACGTGTGTGTTCTCAAATTGTTCGAAATCATACCGAGGTTTGAATCTAAATCAGCCCTAGGCCTGAACTCTATTCAACTCTATTCGCGCGAACAATTCGTGAGCGCCAGCTTTCGAAAATGGCAATGACATATAAGAATTTGTTAATAGAATGCAGCGCACATGCAGAAACCTTTTGGTGTTTCGTCTCAATCGCGCATCGTGACAGCGAGTATCAATGGCTTATAGTATGATCACAATAACCCAAGCTGGATTGGATGATTAAGTACCGTTAAGCCAGTGTCCCATTAAGGCAGAACTATTATTACAACAACAGAAACAAGAGCATCCCGTTAAGGCAGGTCTACTTTTACATTAGAGCAGAAGCCTAATTATAGCAGTCTCATTAGGGCAGACTCCAATAAACTATTACACACTTAAGGTGGTACCTACCTGCATTTTCAAGGTTTTTTGCGATTTCTATGTAAAACTTTGCGCCCACAAAACTCAAGTTACAAATGAAGCCTGAGCATAAATTTTTAGAGCTAGAACCCCTGTCGACTTATAAGATAATAAAGTTATGGAAGTTATTCGGAGCGCCACCTTAAGGGGAAAACTTGACTGAGTATATACAGTAGGGATGGAAGTCTCGGTTTTTTTCCGAGACCGAGACCGAGACCGAGACCACGAAACCGAGACTACCGAGACCGAGACCAAATTCCGAGACCGCCAAAACCGAGACTGGGTCATTTTTTGCCATTTTTTTATCTATTGATTTGATGACTTTTTACAAGTTTTTAGGTAAAATTACAAGACCATGGTAAGACACCTTATACTGTATATATAACTAACAGCTATATACTACACGACAATTTTGGTTACATTTCTGGTTCTTTCCTCCGTTTGTGTGGGACCGGCGGTGCCTCCGGCGTGACACCCTTTTGAGTGGGGGCCCCTCGGTCCCCTTGGGACTAAATTTTAGTTGGGAGCAGACGTCTTTCCTTCTCATCTACCAAACTACATGTGTCACCGCATTGTTCTGAGAAATGCGTTTTGTTAAAATTTCAGACAATTTTTGTTTTTGATTTTTGTTAAACCCATACTAATTGGAATTTACAGTTAAGTACGTGAAGCCACCAATTGGCATAAAAAAGTTGGCCAGCCAAACACTAAGATTAAAGAATAAAATATAATAACAATTAATTACACCAGACCCGATTTGAAAGTAGGGTAATCAATAATCACAAGTGTGTGTACTGTGTTTGAGCTAATTTGAATTTGAAGCCACGGCAAGGTTGTTTTCGGAAAAAATTGATAGAATCTCAATGTTTGGTGTGAAATTTTGGTGAAATGAAAACTTCCGAAAAAAATTTCCTGCCAAAATTATAAACCAAAGGGGGGACCACAGTGAAAATTTTCACAGATTTGAAAAACCGAGACCGGGTACAAACCGAGACTTTCGACTACCGAGACCGAGACTGGGCTAGTCTCGGGTTTTGACCGAGACCGAGACTTCCATCCCTAATATACAGCCTGTAAAATGCATTCACTATAAAATCAAATTAGTAAAAATTGAAAAAAAAGTTAACCAATGTAATGTTGAATACTATCCATACTGTAATGCAATGCAAAATTGATACAATACTGAGTGTTTGTGTAATACCTGCATTCATTTCGTCGATTTTCACTTTGATTTTAACAGTAAGTAAAGTACATAATAGACAAAGTGGCACCTTGGACACTGTATTCATTGTATTCAATTTGTCGGTTTTTACTTTGATATTGATATCAAACTACATAACTGACAAAACTGCGCCTTAACTACCGTATGACGGGTCGAAAATTTGACCTCTTCCTTAACGAAACAATATCAGCAACGCCAATTAAAATGAGATTAACGAAACTTACACTGGCCTTAATGGGACTTCTGCCTTAACGGGACGAATTTTATTGCAATCAAATAGAGACTGGCCTTAATGGGACACAGCCGATTGGATGTGATACAAACCATTTATATACCATTTGTCAAATTATTCAAACTCAAAACTATATAATCTCTGCGCCACACCTGGCACAGGCTGAAAAGTTCGCCTTTTTGGTACATTTTGTGTTAATAGTCAATTACAGGCGACCCCCCCCCCCTTTTTGGTCGAACCTGACGAAATTGTACACAAGGGTCCCCCTTTGGTTTTTATCGCCCGGCCGAAAAAAATTTCCGACACATCTCCAATTGACCAAATTTGGCCTAAAAATCAAAAAATTCTCGAATTCTTTTCCTGGGGGCTGCCGCCCCCAGACCCCCGCAACAATGAGATTAATTTAAGGTAGCGCTCAGCAACAAAACTCATGTTTGGCGCTCAGCTCATGCAATAAATAGCAGTACCACCTTAATTGTATATCAAAGGGACATCAAAAAAACCTATTTACAATACAGTCCAGCACTTTAATGTGAATGTGTCAAATTTTATGACCATGTCGAATTTCCTATTCACACTAATTTTGTTTTTGACCTAGCTCTGCGAAACTTCAACCGATTTTGATGATCTTGGTATCAATAGAAAGATCTCTCAAAAATCTAGACGTGATTGATCTTCGATTTTTCATTTTTATTTTTGATTTTGTAAAAAATCGATTTTTCAAAAATCAGTCGTGTTTGAGCGACTACAAAAAGTGCTGCGGGCCAAAATTTAAAAATCGAAAAACTTTCACGTCTGCATTTATGTTCTTTCTTTCATTGTGCAAATTTTCAACTCAATCGCAAACGGCAGCCGGGACCCAGGTCCAAAAAAAGTAGTCGATTTCGCTACGCAAAAATGTAAGGTTTGCCCACACGTTTCATTTTTTCAAAAATTAGACCTTTCCTAGGACTGCATATTTCCGTTGAAAAAGTTACAAAAAGCCATACTCAATTTTTTAAGAAATTAAATCAAAAATTTGACATTTTCGAAGATTTATCAGCTTTGTAGGTTTTTCATTTTGAATTTGCTATTTTCACGGCTAAATAACTCAGCAAAACTTCAACGTATTCTTAAGTTTAATACATCAATTTAAAGCTAAGAAACCGCATATTTCAATGATATGAGTAATCATTTTATATGGAAACAAAAATTTTTTTGCTACGGCTACAAAATTGTCCAAAAAATTGAAAAAATTTTTTTTATCACAATATGCACATCAAATGAAAGCTATTTTCATTTTGAGCAACTTTCCTTCAAGACATTATGGTCAAAAATGTCGCTGAAAAAAATTAAACGCCAAAGTCGGTTCCCCTGAGCGCCACCTTAAATGACCAGGTTTGCATTTTTTATGTACACCACTTCGTTAAAAAGTGCAAAAATGATTGGATTCTGGGGCTGACGCCCCCAGACCCCACAATAGTGGGTTTAAAAAATTGAGCAGAAAAGTGGACAAGGTGCAACCCCCCCTTTTCAAAATCCAGGCTACGCCCCTGGTAAAGAATTCCAGGCTACGCCCCTGGTAAAGAATAAAAATCGTTAAAAGGCCTGAACCTAACCAGCGCAAGGTCGACACAACCTGTCAGTATTAGCAACGTAACGTCTAACGCAAAACTCATAACTCATCTACGTTGCCTCTTAACCTGTTGGTTTGGGCGTTCGACTGTTAATTCAAAACTTGGCAGTTTGAAGAATCCCACCCACAAGGCTAAATCGAATATGATTTGATTAAGCATGAAACTTAGTCGGTTTTTTGCTGACTAATCACTTCATTCAACGTTGAATATTAAAAGTATTTATTCCTTGAAAGGTTGTTGACTCAATTGCTCCACACTTTTTTGACATTCTATATTCAAATACAGTAAGTGTGTAATGTCATGCAGTTCATTAGGCAAAAGTTCGGGTTCGGGTACGAATGGTTCGGGTTCGGGTTCGGGTACGTCTCGAAAAATATTTACACTATTTGCAACCAACAATGGGGTGAAAAAGTCTAGAATAAAGTTTCATCAGTCATCATCAGTTCACAGTCAACATCACTGACAAAACGACCATATGTAGTAGTTTTAAAAATGTTTCAAACACAGTGCTGTTTTTCTAATTAACGATTCCTATATTCAGTCAGAAATGTTTTTGCACAAACCTGAATAAACTAACGCAAGTAATTGGTTTGCCCGTAATTTTTCTGCCGAATGGTCATATTTAGAGTGTTTATGTGTGTCAATTAGCTTATAGTCAATTCTTTTTTTAAATTTCACCGTTTTTGGAAGAATTTGGCATTTTTTAGACTTGGCCCCTAAGCGGCCCGGCTGACCGCCGGCCCGACACGGCCCGCGAAATTTCCTTATGGGAGGAATTCTAACTAAGTGTCGATTTCTCGTACGCTATATTTTAAGCCAAGTTCATACCTAACTTTTGGACTCAGCAACACAAAAAGAGCAAGGTTGAATCTGTTGCAGTGAACATTACTGAACATCAACTTTGTTCACGGAAAAGAAAATTGGAGTAAAGATCATGTGAAGACTAGCTTGGCGGCTTTAGTCACGTCATGACTACTAAGCAAAATTTTGGATGTCCTTCAAGTTTGACGAACTTACAGTGTTTCAAATGAAAATGCCACTTGATTTCAAAATTCCGACGCCAGACGCGTCGGATGACATCACCCGACTCGTCGGAGGCATTTTCGTTTGAAATGGACTATAGAAAGAATTATTGTATATGTCAGCTATTGAATCAACGAAAATTAGCTACCATACGAGCTATTACGTTCAAACATAGCTCAGTAAGGTCTGTTAAGTTTAATTTTGGAAAAAATAAAAAAAATTTGGAAATTATGCAATTTTCGAATTTTTGAGAAACGTTACCGGAAATTTCCGGAAATTCCTGAAAAAATAAAATTTCCGGAAATTTCCCAACCCTACTCGTACATGTATATATAACAAACCTTAAAAGGCATCGTTTTAGAGTCCCATTCCCCATACAAACGCAAGCTATCAACTTGTGCGCAAGATACGCAGCAAAAAATAATAAACCATGTTTTCCACAAATGTATCATTCTTCACCAAAAATTATCATATGCAATGGCATTTAAATTTAAAATGAGGCGTTACGTACATTCCTGAAAAATATATATTATGCATCCGTTATTCAAAGGAAAAATGTTCATATTAAAATTGAACAAAACTGATAAAAACCTTATGTAAATTGCCGTTGTATATATATATGTCCCCATGAAGATAGTGTTTTTTCAATGTTTTTGAAAGTGAACGTGGCTAAAAATGACTATATTTGTTTTTGGATGGTTTTGAGTGCACTCTGATCTTTAAGCGTATATATACTTCTGCACTTGGCACTTGAAAAATTGGTATTTTTGATGAAATCTTAACTATTTTTACCTTAATTTTGGCCAAAAATTGTGAAAATTGTATCCGGCTCGGGAGGGGGGGTCGAAAGATAGTAGGATCAGGGGAGCAGGGGGTTGTCCCACCAAGGGCACAGGAAGAAAGTGTATGTTAAAAACTAAAATGCTAAAAATGTTTAAAAATTGTTAAAAATATGCAAAAATTTTAACATGTTTTTTAAAATTCCTGTGGGGGGAGGGGTACCCAAAATTTTAGTGCTGTTACGTCATGTCTTTAAGGCATCGTCTGGGCCGGGCTGGCAGCATTTTTTCGTTCCTAACACTGAGATCGTATTCTCAAAATTATCTGCAGATCAAGTTAGGCTAAGTTTACCCACCGCGGTTGCGGTAACGTTAATGTAGTCGTAATTGGCAGACACAACGTTAATGTAGTCGTAATTGGCAGACACTAGACAGTGACTAAAGCCTATGCGAAAGCTAAGATTACCTAGGATTCCGGTCAACAAAGTACTTCAAATTGTCTTGCACCAAAAGATAATGTTTTCCACAATTTCTGCGCGGCCGCCTCAGCGGCCGTGCATACTAATTTCAGTCAATGAAACTGAAACTGAAAATGCGTGTAAATCATATTCAGTTTCAGTGCATCACTGAAGCCTGCAGGAATGACAGGTTGGCTCATGCACGTTTTGTTGCATTTCCCAGCACACATGTTCACAGGAAAACCGGACTTATAAATTTTGCCTGAAAAATGTCCGAAAATAAACCTGCCTTGGACAAGATTCGGACATCCGAATTTTGTCCTAAACATAATTGAAAATATTCAGGCAAAATTAGGATATTTTCACAAGTATCTAACGAGCGAGCACAAGCAGGTTGTGAAAGTTTTGGATATCCGAATTTTGCTTAATAAACGTCTGAAAAATTTCGGAGGTAATTCAAATGTTATTCGCACATACAAATATTACATGAATTTCTCCTAAAAATTTTTAGGTAATATTCGGGCAGTTTTTTATGCAGACAGTTTGTACAATTTTTAGATAAATTTAGAATATCTTTAAGATAAAATTTAGACTTTTTGATAATGTTCAGACATTTGGTTGAGCTATATATACTGAGTTTCAACGCGAAGTGCGGCGGTTTTTTCTGTTTAGTCTTCTCCACGACATTAGTTTTTTCGCATTTCCATTTAATCCGCTTGCGTCTTAATTATTAAAATGTTAATTTGCTTATATTGTTTAAAGAAGATATTAAATGAGTGCTTATTGAGTTAAATACTGGATTAATCCTACATCGGTAAATGAATTTTTGAAACTTGTTAAATTTAATGTGACACTGAACTGGTACAAAAGTTGAAGTTATGCCGGTTTGCCTTTGAAATTACAGCAACAGTTGCGTTCTACATTTTTCTTTTTATCGAAATTTTTTTAACCTACACTTTGAAAAAGTAAAAGAACGTGCGAACTTTAGAAAAATAGAGAGCACAATAGCATTAAATTTATAAATAACTACTATATACGAAGCAAAGTTTACAAGCAGTGTTATAAATGTAGTACATATAGGGTTGTTAATTGCCATGGCAAAAATTCCGGGAATTTTTGCCATGGCAAAAATTAGTGGCAAAAATGGCAAAAATTGTGGCAAAAATGGCAAAAATTGGCAAAAATATGGCAAAAATTGTAGTACTTGCCAATACGGATTTTTATGCATTTCTATGCAGTTTTGCTACTTGTGTGCGATCTATAGACGTCTTTTAAGCAAAAATATGACAAATGAAATCACCGAGGGTGCCGGAAATGGCGGTTTGGGGGTTTGAAAATCAATTTTTGTCTCAAAAAAATTTTTCACCGTTTTTCGATTGGATGCGTAAAAGTGACATGTCAAATGCATAGCAACATAGTTCAAGCCATACATGTAACAGCACCGAAATTTTGGGTACCCCTCCCCCCCTTGGTCGGACCCCCCCTCCCCTTCGTCAACCCATTTTTGACCCCCCTCCCTCTCAAAAATGACGCAATTTTTACCTTTTTTGACCAAAAAACACCGATTTTGACAATTTTTGGCGAAAATTTCGGTAAAAATCGCTTAAATTTTACGAAAAATGCTAATTTTTTATAATTTTGGCCAAAATTTTTGTTCCGCCGGGACCCTCCCCCCTCTTTTCCCCCTGGCGGGACCCCCCCTCCCTCCCCCTGGACCGAATTTTGGGGGGGGGAGGGTCTTCCCACCCCAACTACATGTATAGTTCAAGCTGTGTGAACGGCAGTTTTGCGATATTACATAGGTTAGCCTCAGAATTCAGAAAAACAGTTTAGCAGTGTTATGAATACCTATACGTCATACGAGTACAAACATGTTAAACTTCGGAACGTAAATATGATTCAAGTTTTATATCTTTGCGGAATCTGAGTCACAAACATGTTAATTTTGTAACCATAGCTTGATGATTATTGATTATCACTAGTTTCCATTAACCTGTGGGTATCAAGCAGCTGCACACTACTGAACTCTTCGACTGCCAACACGGAGATGACTTTCATATAAACTTGGCATAAGGCATAATATTGGCAAAAGGCATAAAATTTTTTAATGTCTTAGCGCTCTTAGGACCCCATCGCAGATTTACTGAAATTTACACAATCACGGATCGCATCTAAAGGTACATAACAGTGCCTCATTCTCGTACGCAAGAGCAGCGAGGCTCTCCTCTGCTGTAGCTGAGCGTAAGCGGAAAATGTGGGACGACGTAGCTTCTGCGCTTCCGCCTAACACAATTTAGTACAGCCTCGCTGACAGCGTTTTTGGTTATACGTGGTAAAAAAGCGATGAAAGCACAGAACAGAAGTCAAAGGTTTAATACCGTGCACATATATACATATATACATATATTATAGACGTAAACGTAAGAGTCACAGCGCATTTTTAAAATATGTTGAATGCAACGCAATTCGCATGTCTTTACGCGAACCATGAACATGACCTTTCTATTCTTGAGCGTAGAGCCAGGACTCGTCTGTACGTAACCGAGGGTGTATATGAATGATTTGAGGTATCAGGTAGAAACTGCCGAAAGCATCAATCGGAATTTTGTTTACATCAATAATTATTGCAAAATATGATGTAAATACATCAAGAAATTTTAAGAGAAAAAATATTTTTTATTTGAATCTTTTTACAAATTGACCCATTTTACGAAAAAATTTAGAAAAATATCAAGAATTTTGGCAAAAATGGCAAAAATTAGTGGCAAAAATGGCAAAAATGGCAAAAATTGATGGCAAAAATTGTGGCAAAAATGGCAAAAATTATGGCAAAAATTGGCAAAAATTAGTGGCAAAAATTCCAAAAATGGTGCCTGGCAAAAATGGCAAAAACATTTTTGCCATTTGCCATTTTTGCCAATTCACAACCCTAAGTACACACATATATATATATATATATATATATATATATATATATATATATATATATATATATATATATATATATATATATATATATATATATATATATATATATATATATATATATATATATATATATATATATATATATATATATATATATATATATATATATATATATATATATATATATACAAGCCGCAAGCTTGGCAGACCAGCTCAAAACCAACTTGTTGAATAATGCATAAATAATGCACAAAAAATGTCCGAAAATACTCTTAAACTGGCCAGCGTATATCACATACTAGGCTACGAAAACAGCATAACAATTCCACAAACTGAAACTAGTCATGAAAAATGTCCGAATTTTACCTTAATTTTTAGCAGCCTGCTTGGTGGCGCTGTGTCTGCTTATTAAAATTATATAAATTTTTCATAAAAATTACATAAATATCGTCTGAATTGTTAGTAAACATTGTCCTAATTCCTGCGTGGTTGACTTTTCACAATTTGACTTCGCTTCGCTGGGCACTGGGGGTCATTCGGGTCAACAGACATCTAAAATAAGTCATTCGCACATATTTCTAGTTCCTGTGAACGCTCGCTATCTTTAGCACATCTCTTCATTGATTAGCTCATAGTTTCTGGGACCTAAGCTCGGGTTCAGTCAGGCTTATGTAGTCTTGGTTGCACTTAGGCTTAGCAAAAAAAACCACCGAATACTTCTCCATTTATTCGCTTATTGTAAGTCGAATTTCAAGGAACTAGAAAAATGCAATCATCATTATGTCATGCCTGGAGGTGCTATTTCGCACCCACGTGATAAATACCCAATCTGTGATTATAATTTTTGACTAGTTTGTTCTTGTCAACTGATCTTCAATTTGCTTTTACGAATAGTAGATCTTTGCATTTCAAAGTTAAACAGCTAAACTAAGCTACCGGGTATCCAATATGCAGGACTTGTATTTCTCTTCGTTCGTGGGTCATGATAGGGTTCCAAGACCTCGAGTCGCCCGACTCTTGGAGCGTGATCACTCTGGCCTTATCCGGATACGCTCGTGCGGCACTTTGCATGAATCTTTGAATCTGAAACACGCCCTTAATAGTGTATAAGATCAGCTGGTGGCGTGATTATTTCGTAATTTTGCCGGCTGAACGAACATACGGCTGTAAGTATGAATCGACCCTAAGTATATAATGCTTGCAAGTGATTACTCTACACCTTCCCTATAATATGGGCAGTTTGTGAAACAGTAAACTACGTAACATGGCCTACACATGTCGAGTTTTTAGGGCAATACGTGTTCGAATTACATAACAGTCAAAAGGCACAGTTTAATGTGTTTGTGGTTTAAAATCAGCATGTGAAATTTTGAAAACGAGCTGAAATGTCTTTAGAAAATTAGTACAGTAGCTATCCAATCTATGTGATGATAAAGTCGATTCATGCTCAGGCCAGTATGTTGTAAAACTATGAGATTTTTCATGAATTATCAGCCGAAGATTATAATAACTGTATCAACCTGATACCATACCTCATATCATACCTCTGTCACGGATAAAAGTGTCCCCCCTAAAGTTTGTCCCCCCGGACACTTTTATCTGGATAAAAGTGTCCCCCCGGACACTATTATCTAGATAAAAGTGTCCCCCTTTGGACAATTGTGTCCCCCCTCCGGGACACTTTTATCTGGATAAAAGTGTCCCCCCGGACAGTTTTATCTGAATAAAAGTGTACCCCCGGACAGTTTTATCTGGATAAAAGTGTCCCCCAGGACACTTTTATTCGGATAAAAGTGTCCCCCCACTAAAATTGCCGTTAATGGTTCTGGTTCAGCTTCTGGTTCAGGTTTAGGTTTGGTTTAGGTCAAGTTGTGCAGTTTGATTGTTATGTGTGCATCCTGAACCTGAACCTGAACCAGAAGTCGCATCTGAACCAGAAGTTAAACCTAAACCTGAACCAGAAGCTGAACCTGAACCATCAACGCCAAATTTGTGGTGGGGGACACTTTTATCTAGATAAAACTGTCCGGGGGGACACTTTTATCCAGATAAAACTGTTCGGGGGGACACTATTATCCAGATAAAAGTGTCCGGGGTGACACTATTATCCAGATAAAAGTGTCCATAGGGGGGACACATTCATCCAAAGGGGGACACTTTTATCCAGATAATAGTGTCCGGAGGGACACTTTTATCTAGATAAAAGTGTCCGGGGGACACTTTTAACTAGATAAAAGTGTCCGGGGGGACAAATTTTAGGGGGACACTTTTATCCGTGACACCTCCACTAACGGTACCGACCAAAATTACTTGCTACAAAGTCAAAGTACATTCTTCTTCTTCTGTTTGAAGATGCCCATTACGGAACTTGCAAGGTTTTACTATCTTTAATTTTGAATTTAGACGACGCATAGATATTTGAATGTTAAACTTAAAATTCTCCATTCTCCGTTTAAAGCTGTAAACCCAAGTTCTCCGTGAATAAACGAAAAATTTATAGTTAATCCAGTTAATTTAAGTCAGTTAATCCAGTTAATCCTGTTAATATAAAGCACGTAAACTAATCCAGTCAATCCAGTTAATCAAATCAAGTTAATCTAATCCAGTTAATCTAATCCAATTAATCCAATCTAGCTAATCTAATCCAGTTAATCTAATCCAGTTAATCCAAACCTCGCTATAGCTGTTGTATCGATCGAGCCGTGAGTTACCGATGCCCAAACTGCTGCGGGCTCGGGTTCGACCAAAGGAGTCACGCAGAAGTTGGGCTCGAAATTTCATGGCTTCTTTCTCACGTCCAATCGCACTGAAATAAAAAACTTGGCCGGATTAAAGGAGTTAGTTTTTGTCTGACTAAACGAGTAAAAATGACTTATAAGATAAAAAACCAATGACTAAAAACTCTTAGGGTGGATTTCACAAAGGTGGTTTAACTAAACCATGGTTTTACGTACGTTTTTATATGATTTGCACATAATTTCATTACGAAATAACGCCTGATTCGTTACGAATTTCGTCGATTTTTTAAAACCATGGTTTTAGCGCAGTTGAAATTTAAAACCTGCAGCACAGCAGGTCTCTGTTTCGCTGAAATTTCAACTAAGCTAAAACCATGGTTTAAGCAAATCTAGGAAATTCGTAACGAATCAGGCTATATTTCGTAACGAAATTATATGCAAATCATATAAAAACGTACGTAAAACCATGGTTTAGTTAAACCACCTTTGTGAAATCCACCCTTACAGTCACTGAAATTGTAAAAACGCTGAAGTGAGTTTACTTATTAATTTTTTGCACATTTTTTGTGCCTCCACAGTTTAAAAGTTTGCTTGCGCCCTCGAGGACAAGTATGAATAAACTAAACAGGTATAAACTACATTTATATATATTCTACGGGTTTAACGTTGGTAGAACTCGAACTCACGAAAACACCAAAAGTTCAACTTTTTCTATAAAACTTAAGCTGTTTTGCAAAATTAATAATAATAATTACCGCAGTTTTTTTGGCTAATTTGACACCATTTACCGGAATCTCAATTCAGCGAGGGAGGTTGCCCCGCCCAGTACATTTCTCGCATTAACCAAATCAATATGAATTTAATCCTTTAAATCCATCCTAGCTTATCCTTAAGCCCGATATTCGTTCTGGTCCTTGACCCTGTCGTTTTGTCCTTACGCAATTACAAGAAAACTATCCGGCCAAATAAGCCAAACTTTCGCAGGAATAAGGTTGGGGTCATTTACAGATCGTATGCAAAAAATAGCCAAAACGCTTGAGTCAATTCTTCACAGCAGCTGACCAAACTTTGTCCTTGTCCTTGTCCCTGTGTCCTTAAGGACAAGTATGAACCAGGCTTAACTAATCCTTACTCCTGCACGTTATCGATCATCACTATGGGTTCCATTCCCCTGGTTCGCATATCCTTCTCAAACCGTCGTAGCGAGCGGGGAGGCACCATGATGTCTACTCGGCGATTGATTTGGCCCGGTTCCGTCCAAAAGTCCAGCTGAAAATAGCAGTCTATGGTCAAAGTGACTCGAAACTGGGGCAAAAAATTAAACTTAAACTTAAACTAAAAACGTTAAGGGCCAAACTAAACTTCTTAACTGAACCACATTTGGTCAGATTTGTCACGAAGGAAAGCTATGTACGTATAAACGACTGACCACCCATCACTGAACCTGCAGACTAGCGCTTTAACCACTTAAAACTACTTGATCGAATGCTGACCGTATATACATATTAAGTCCACTACGGTTATATATTAGGGGTCCTCTGGCACTTCAGACTTACACCCATGGTAGTGTCGTTGATCCAGAGATCTTGTAAGTGTTGCAGTTGTAACAGGCTTCGTGGCACCACGTTCAATACTTTATAACTGAAATGAAAATAGAAACAAGTGAAAGTCTGCTGCAAAATGCCTAACCAAGGGCCAATTCCTTTACCGGATTAAACGGACTGGATTTATTTTAGTCTGTTTTGTAATGGCAAATTGGGTTAAACGGACTAAACGACTTAAAATAAGTTAGCGGCTTAATTTTAGTCTGAATCCATTCCTAAACTACCACTGGACTAAACGGATGTAACATGCAAGCTTAACATTAGCGAGCATAGTGAAGTCTGTTTAGTCCGATTAAAAAGCAGCGCGCTAAAAGTTAAGTCCGTTTAATCCGTAGGTTTCGGAATGGCATTCTTCAGCATAATGTTTAAAACGTTTAGTCCGATTATATTAACCTTTTAATCCGGTAAAGGCCAATTTACACGATCGAACTTGCTCCGAACTTGCTCCGGACCGAACTTGCTCCGAACCTAGTCCGGAGCAAGTTCGGAGCATGTTCGATCGTGTAAACGCACTCCGGACCTACTCCGGACCACCTCCGAACCTGCCTCGAAGGTTTGATGCTCCACCGAACCTGCTCCGAACTTGCATCGGACCTAGCGTTCAGCAGCCAATCAAATTGCTTAGAAATTTTTCCCACGCTACTAGTCTCCGTTGCTATGGTTCCTGCTCAGTCAGCGTTTGTGTTTTGTTTACGCGCTGTTGGAACAAAATGATTTTATACTTATGGCTAAGCGTGCAACCACGGATACAGACGCAGACAAAAACACTGGCCTTATTGAAACTGAAATTGATTTTTTTAAAGAAAATGCTTTTCTATGACACCCGTGTGCAAACGATTATGTCAAGAAGCACTTGCGCCAAAGGTGATTATGATGCTCTGGCGAAGCAACTTGAGAAAAATATACGGGTAAGTTACTAGTTACGGAAAATTACACGTTTTAAGGTGATAGTGTCGCCAAAGCAGTTTTGCTCATACCTAGGTTTCAATCAGAGAGCTTTTTGCTTTGAAATTGTACGTTCACTGAGAAACTATTAAAATGCTATATGGTGTCAAATAATTACTGCCAGACACTAGACTACCAATATTTACCAATGTTTTGAACCAATCACCATTTGTAAGCAGACATCACACAATAGGAACATAAAAGTTCAAAAAGTCAAGCCAGATATCAGATTGGCCAGCTTGTGAAGTACATATAATGTTTTGACGCACAATTGTTTGCCACAAATAAGAAAAATGAAAAATAAAGCACGTTTTTCTTTTGATTTTAAAATAAGCGTCTAAATTTTTCACAATTTATCATTATTGCTGTGAGTACTTCACAGTTTAGCACAGTTTCGCAGTTCAAACAGCTATAACAGCACAAACACTCAAGCAATTTGCACTAAATTTTGTGTGCATAAACTAGAGCATATGTACTTTTAGTCTGCTTTCGCGACACTACCCCCCATTAAGAATCAATTGACACAATACTTTTTCAACTGAACTTTTAACTTTATTATATCAACAATAACTGTAAATTTGTGCGTTGGATCGAAAGCTCTAATACTGTCACGCATAAAATCGTCTCAGTTCGCAGGGCTGGTAGCTATCATAACTCCCCGTATCTCTGTTTACAAGTCCACAATTTTTCTCAAAAATTGGATTTATCGGATTAGATTTAACTTCATTTCAGCAAAATTTCAGCTGGCTAGTTTCATTTTCTGCTGTGTTATTAGCAAAATTAATTTAAATCTAATCCGTTAAATCCAATTTTGGTTAAGGCCCTCAGTCTTCTATTCTCCTAACGGTACCCTTTAGTACTGAAAAGTCCTGGAGAGGTTAACATTAGCGGTCAAATTTACTTGAGTCCGTTTAATCAGAGGATTAGAGGATTTTAATCAAGATTTTAAACCGTTTAATCGGACTAAAAATAACTCTTTCAAACCGGCAGAGAAAAGGCCCTAAATAATTGACCCAAAGTCACTTGTGCATTGGTTTACAGATAATCTCTCATGGATAGGGATAAGTATGAAGCCAGGCTTAAGACAACCTCTTGCTCAGGCTTACCCCGCATAGTCTTTTTTTTGCCCGTAATCTTTTTGTGACTGAGCCACGCCGGCAATGCATGAGTGTGGGATGAGTAGCAAGAGTATTAGAGACAGGCAGGCCATCGGGAGTACGGTAGAGCAATAAGGGGCGACGAGTGGGTCGATGCTGCAGCCACTTTTGCTCGAGAAACGGGATCGGGCCTATAAAGAGCACACAATAGTGGAGTACAGTTCACAGTTATTCCGCATTATCAAGAGTACATAATTGTAACAATTAGAAGAGAGGAACTACGCCTACAAAGAGTATATACAGAATTAGTCACAGCTTATTCCAAATTATAAAGAGTATATAATGTAATAGTATTGTTACAATTAGAAGAGGAAAATTGAACGTTAACAATAACTGTGAAGAAAGGTAGGCTCATAGAGTACTCGAAGGGATTTACGTCAGCTCATTATCGGTCCAGTAGCTCAACGGCAGAGCGTTAGTCTACAGATTCAAAGATAAGTGGTTCGAATCCCCTCTGGTTATTCTACACGTCCACAAAACTGTATATTATAAAATTTATGCAATACATAAAAAAGTGATGAAAACTTCAAGTCAAAGTTTGCTTAAAGCTTCAAACCATAGTTATATTTTCTACGAGTGCAAGCATCCTCTTGGCGCCAAACTTACAACAAATAAGTTTGCAAATTCCAAGAAAAATTATTGTAAATTTAACAAAAGTATATAATTATAAACGTGATAATTTGAGCTATTTTTTAACTGCGATAGATGATTTATGCAATATTCAAAACTTTCGAATCATTTATTGACGTGAAAGTTTAAAATTAGATTCATACCAAACTAGATTATGTTTTATGGACGTGAAAAACATTTCACCTACAGAAAATACGTGAGAAAAATGAAATTACGTATCAAGTAAAGAATGCTAATATCGAAAATATGACAAAAATCTTGCCGCAATTTTATTCTATTAATTTTATCTATCATAACTCACGTCATAAGGCAGGAAATGGATAGACCATCACTATTATTGACGAGTTCAAGAACAAATCGAATCAGACTTACAGTACCGACCGAAATTACTTGCTACAGACTACGGAGTTACAAGTTTAAGTTAAGTTGAAGTTACATAGTTTAAAGTTTTTCACTGAAAACTAAATATAAAGGCTAATAGTCTAGTTGTTCTAAAACTAAACTAAAACCATTGGAGACAAAGTGAAGAGTCTTTAAGAGGTTGGCAGTAAAACTAGTCTGCTGGCAGAAATTACAGAGAAAAACTGTCAAGAAAAAAGTTTGATAAAAGATTTTCTTCAATAACATTTCATAAGTGAGCTTGAAGCTGCAAAAAGGAAGCTAAAATATGTTTTGTAGCCGGTTTTAACTGGCTATAGATGCAGTACAGAAAAAATTTTCGAATTTTCTGTTCACGGTTCGTAATTCAAGATTTGATTTCACGGAATAGATTTGATATTTTCATTTATTTGCACATACTAAAGAAACACGCTTAAATTCAGCAGTTTGTAGCGCACTAGGTGTTCGTGTTGAACCAAAAAAATTTAGTCTAATTTAAAATCAAATTTGGAAACTTTCTGAAAAATGTAATAAGCTTAATTACAAACATCTAAATATAAAAATGTAGATGTAAAACTAAAGAACATGAAAAACAATCAGTTATAGACTACAACCACAATATAAACAAAAAAGTATATACAAACTACAAGTTACATTTCAAATTTGTATGTACTCAAATTTGAAAAAATTGAAAAAAGGTTAGTCTTTAACGCGCACATAATAATACAGTCTTGAAAAAAACTAGTACAAAAACCGCCGAACTAAACGTATTTCCACGAAAATTGTAGACGTCCTTGAAGTTTAATCCACAAATTGCAAAAAAATTAGCGGGAAACTATTTGCTAAAACTCTTAGCGTCCTATCACACGGGGAGCTAACATACGCGTGGGTTTTTTTCAAAAGGTAAACTGTAAAAGGCAAAACAATGCGACTGATTAGGTGCAAAAAACTGCCACGAAAATCAGCAGGTATGTTTTGTATAGAGTTGAATACAGCTATATTAGAATATTGTTTTAATCAAACAAAATTAAATCTAATCGGCAAATTTCAATTTCAGACAAAAGTCTTATATTTGCGCGTTCAGTTGATCTAGGTCGATTCATACTTACAGCCGTGTGTCCGTTCAGCCAACAATCACGCCACTTATAGTGTACAATATAAGCTGGCGCGTGATTATTGTAACTTTGCCGACAACTTATTTGGAATGGAAAGCGGTTTTGTAATCTTCAAGGCTAATATCGCTTAAAGGCAACATTCAAGCTGACTATCGAAACACTACACAAATTCTGACGCGCTGTTAACGACAACGAAACTTGGTTGACAAGATAAACTTTCAAGTTATTAGGAAAGAAAACTGCAATAGTTTTTCTATACTTTAGAAAAATGTGCAGTGCAAAAGTTTCCGTCCAAGAAACTTTAAAAGTGATATTTATTTATTTTGGAATAGCACGGAAGTCACTTTTTGGCACACCCGCTGAAGTAAGTGATAAGAAGATAGTGAATGTAAACAGGCAGATTTGAAGGCAGTGTTGAGTGTTGATAAGGATTTGGCATAAAGCCTTAGGCCCCCAGTCATTGGCTTTCGGCTCAAGATAATACAAAGACAGCCAATCAAAATCCAACAAGTTGGCGTCAAGTCCAGTTCGTATGCAAAAAGTTAGCCGAAACGATTGTGTCGACTCTTCACAGTCCTTGACTCTGTCCCTGTGTCCTACACATTCTTCAGAAAGAGTGAAAATAAACAGTCTCAACAAATTAACCTATACCTATTATGCTTAATCCTAAAGAACTTATCCATAAACAGATTTATCTGATTAGATTCAAGTATGTAACTGTGCGCCGGATTCGCATACATAACATAGTAAAACTTGGGTCGATTCATACCCTTCTTACAGCCGTTTGTCTGTTGAGCCGGCAAAATTACAAAATTATCACACCTTTAATATTGCAATACTGATCACACCACGGCGTGATTATTTCGTATTTTGTCGGTTGAACGGACATACGGCTGTAAGTATAAATCGACCCTCAGGTGTTGAAATAAGAAACTGCGTTAAAAACAAACCTACATACTCTCAGGAAGTGTTTTTAACTTTAAATCACTTTTAGTCATTGTAAAGTAACCACCTACCACTTCTCTACAATCAGTGTGAGTATTAGAAGGTAAAAAGGTACCTACTTTACAACAAAAACTGTACGGAAAACAGCTCAATGAAGTAATTACAGAAACTTCGTGGGATGGATCCAGTTTCAAGCAAGTTGAAACGCAACCAATTATTACTGTTCCTCGTTACAAACAAATTCTGTAATTTTTACACCAGCCAACACAAATTTGCAAAATTCATTGAAGTTCAAGGTTTGTGTTGGAACGAACCGTACAAGGAAAATAGCAAACTTTTAATCACGATTACACTGAATCTAAAACTTGTCTGTGTGTCTGGAAATAAAATTGCAGAAAACGAGCTTTTAAGATGAAATAAATTACGACGTGGACGGATGTATTATGTACAGACAGAGCTACCTATTCTGTACCGATA
>JASANF010004841.1:0-60047 GCA_030248245.1 Trissonchulus sp. WLG1_4
TAAAAATGACACTTTTTAGGAAAGTTTTACAGTTTTACAAAATTTAGGGTATTTTTGGTCGATCAAGGGGGAGGGTCTTTTTGCCGAAAAAGCCCCCAAAATTTTGACCCCGTTACTTCTGCCAAGCCGCTAAAAGTAAGGACCTTTTCATAAATTTAATTAACTGGATTAGACATCAGCATTACAGGATTCACTTCAGCAACTAAAAAAATAACGAAAGTTTATATAATTTTATAGAACGACTAAACCGTATTCTTGACAATGTTGAAGCCCAAACTGCTGCGTAGTCAATACCATTCCGTCAATTTTTTAAAGCTCTTGTCGTAAATACAATGTCTATAGATTTAAAGCTACTAAATAGTCAAACTGATCAAATCTTGCCCTTATTGCTGTCCTGACGCTCTTAAGAACAAGTATGAACCGGACTTAAGCCATTCAAAACTGTCCACTAATTCTAGTTTCTTTTTAGCAAAACAATTCACAAAGCTCACAAGATCAGTGACATCGTGAATCCATATATATTTTCAGCAATGACCGTTATTTATAAAGGCTCACTGGTACGCTTACTAGATGGCGCGGCAGTCTGTACAGAGCCGTCCTGCCTCCCCTAGTGATATTTCTCACCCTATTTATTGCCATAAACTTATGCTATCGCTTGGCAATGACGACTAAACAGCAGGATGAGTTTGAGAAAGTGGTCGGATTAGCCGGATCGGTGGATGCATCGAGTACCGCTGCATTTTTTTCTTGGCTTTTACGTCAGCTACATTCTGGGTCGAACATAGAAAATGGTTAATTTAATAGCGGTACCAGATAAAGCGCTGTTGCTGGTTTCAGCGCATTTTTCAGGTTAGATAGGTATTCTAACATTGTCTTGTTAATTTTTTAAATTTAAAACTGTTCAATTAAATGTGTGACATAAAAATGCTTTGAATTAGACAATTCCTGGCGTATATACTATAGGTTTAGTGTATGTCTTTATATTGGCGTAGAAAATATAAACACAATTTTTTCTATATTATACAGACACAACGCGCTTATAATAGTATATGTTTAAATAAAAGTTGACCTAATTTGGTCAGAAAGTTTAAAGGGTATTTTGGACTTTATACCAAAACCCGGTTTATTTGATTGTCATCCTTATCCCCACGCAAATTCTCAAAAGTTACCCCTCCAAATGGCCATGAAGAAAGTCTGGTATCCAGTTCGCTTTCCAAGGTTTGCCGTGACACTTTTGTAAATTTTTCGCATCAGCTGACCGCAAGTCCTGTCCCTATGTTCTTAAGGATAAGTATGAACCGGGCTTTAGTTACGTCGTTAACTAGAAGTCACTCAATACGTAATAATAAATCCTCAATGGCTTCAAAACGAAAAAGACGTTGATTTAACAGAAAAAATTTTATAGTTTAGGTAACGACGAAACTGATAGAAAAATACGAGAGCGAATTGCCAGATGGCTTAATTTGCACTGCGTGCTGACTTGGCGATGTTTTGCGGTGAAGATTTTGAAACGATTTCCCGACGAAATTCATTTAGTGAAGTCAGGCTTAATGACCCAACAAGAATATGAGATATTTCAAAAAACAACTAGCGAACATGGCCGCTATTGGGTGCCGATTCAGTGGTGCTATAAACTCATTGGAAAACAGCTGAAGCTTAAAAGATTAACACAAGAGGCTGCTGACGTATGTTTTTTTCATTAGATGTTATGTTATGTTGCTATGTTATATTGTTAAGTCTGGTAAGGTATATGACTTCAATTACACCGCGTGCAACACACTCAACGTAAATAAATGCACCCAGGGGTATAGTGACTCGGTTTGTAGCTAAGACTGTCTGAATACGACGTGGTCACCAGTCTGAGCTTGTCTGTTGTATGGGTAGGTTGCGACCCGTTCCAGTGTATGTCGTACAACTGGCGTTATTTGCAATGTTTCTTACTTTTAAAAGTTCACAAGCAAAATCGTCTGCTCGTAGAAGCTAGAGACGCCAAAATGTTTAGAGTATTTTTTAATTTTGCACGTGCAACATTTTTTCGCCAGTCAAACTGAGACACCTCCAAAACAATAGATTCATTGCAAAATTGATTGATTTTGCCAGAATTTTTTGTTTAATACCAAAATCATGAAAAACAATCAAGCTTTGAAAAGCACTATCAAACGAAAATCGGGTCTTTTCTGTTCATTCCCCCACCAGTCTGGAATTTGAAAGTTACTGAGCCGATTTGAATAATTTTTGCACCAATGGACTCCTCTTGACCTCAGGACTTCAACAACACAAGTTTTTATATATTTTTAAATTTTTCAATTCAAATTTTAAAATTTTAAAATTTTATACAAAACGCGGATTTTTTTAATTTTCTGAAATGCTAAATGTGCTCTAAACACGAATTTGGGGGTTGTGGAGAGCTAAAATTTAGAAAATTTTCAAAAACCTTTTAAAATTTGAAATTTACTTTCAAAAATTTTAAAATTTTTTAAAATTAATTTTTTTTTGAAGTTCTGAGGTCAAGAGGAGTCCATTTGTGCAAAAATTATTCAAATCGGCTCAGTAAATTCCAAATTCCGGACTGGTGGGGGGGTAACAGAAAAGACCCCGAAAATCTGCATAAATAAACATGTATTCCGTTATTTTGCCTGCTTATTTTTTTATTTTAAACCCTAGGGTTTGTTGGAAACCATTTACAGTATCAAAGTGTCAAATGGATCGCTATTGGTTTATGACTGGATCCTCCCACCTCTGATCTACACCCAACTAGCCACTCTGTCAACCTATGGCTATTTCGCTCTCTGTCTGATAGCGCGACAAACCGTTCGTCACGACGCCGCTGACGGCAAATCCACCGACCACTACGTGCCGATTGTGGCTATTCTAGAATTTGTGTTTTACGTGGGGTGGCTGAAAGTGGCTGACATGTTTCGGTGAGAAACAACTTGTGATGATTGTTTGATGATTTTTTGACAACTTCGTATTATGGTGATTATTTGCTGCGCAGCAGGTTTTGTATTACTGAGTGATCATATAGGTTTGATATATCTAGGCATGTGCATTGTGATTACTTAATTCATGCCACTATAGTTCGGAGCTATTTAAGCTGTTCTACGTATTGCGACTGCTAAAACACGTCAGGATGGCCGCAATAGTAGTGGTTTACTTTTTTAGTAAAACAATTATTCCTGACATTTACACTTCTACTTTATTTGCGTACAATTAACGGTTTTGTGATGATACTGTTCTAACTAAATAAATGACAATTGGTTGGTTCAGTAAGAAGTGAAAGTGTCTCACCGTTAATATGTAATGTAATGTAATTTTTGTTTTACCATTCATGTATATTTCATTGAATATATTTAAATATTTTTAGTGAACCGTTTGACGAAGACAGCGACCATTTTGACATGAATTATCTGTTGGACAGAAATATTCACACGTCCAAAATGATCATTGATGAAGTTCAAAATCATGTACGCTACAGATTTTGATGCAAATTATGTGACTGTTTATGAATTTAAATTTTTTAGCATTGCTGGCTACTGGACTAAAGCTTTAACTTTTCTCAGTCAGTCTATAGTTACAATTATTTTCTAAAGTCGGGCATAAAAATGCCGGACCGAACCAAACCCCGTTATTACAACGATTTTGATATTGAGTCGCCAAATCCCACCATCTGTTTTGTCATAGTGTTCAGTGTTTTTGTTAGACTTTAGAACTACAGAAACTGTGGAATAAACACCTTGATTAACGTTACTAAATGAAATGTGAAGTCTATGTATTACACAAAACCATTTATTTATATTTTATTTTATTTATTTTTTTTTTATATATCAGAAGACAATGGTTTTATTTATTTGATTGTTTATTATTTATTATTTGTTTATTATGTTTCAGGAGCTGGGTGAAGAAACAACTACTCTCTTTGACGATCCACATCCTGTGCTGAAACACACTCGGGCCTCCTTCCAAGTAAAAGACGGAATTCCTGCCTTACGACTAAAAGTGAAACTTTCGGACAAAGACAAAGAAGTTCTAGCAAAAACAGCATTTTCTGTACGCGAAGGAAAAACATTCAAGCAAAAGTTTGGGCAGAAAATAGGACCTCACAGCAGAAAACCAGAAGTGGAAAATACAGTTTGAATTTAAAGCCCAAAACATGCTGAAGTAGTGAAGTGTGACCGAAATCTGAGACAAAAAGAAACACGCGATTTCATTACGATAACAACAAATTGCAAGCATCAAGAGTACAGCGAGTATTCACAAAAAGTAGTCACGCCACCTCTTTTATCTCAGGACTCAGCAATTTTTGGTCAGACTTTAGTTTAAACTTACGTATCTAAGCAGTCTCTTTTTCCTGAATTTTGGAAGCTGTTAAGTTAGACTTTACATATGTTTGTTGGAAGAAGGCTTCATGCTACACTAAAGTCTGACAAAAAAATCGTTGCACCACTTCAGAAAACGAACGTTATGATTTCGTTGCGAAAAGACCGGTTTTTGACTATCACGAGTACAGCAAGTAGTCGCAGAATTTATGCCACTAAAATTAGTAAGTGGCGCAGCTTTTCTTGTCAGACTTTAGTTCTGCCTACTGTGATCTATATGTCGTTTTGTACGATTAAATTAATATTTTTGTAGGTTGGCTTTTAGGCTCCTAAAATGGATTAAACGCATTAGATGAAGGATTGTTACACATACAGTAAATTTACATTAAAGATGTAATGCGTTATAGGCAAAATCTAACTGGCTTATTCCATTTTTGGAGCCCACAGGGTTTGCGTTAGATCAGCTGTCTTAAAGTGTGAAAAAGTTAGCTAATAAATGTATGCCGGCGTTCTTCCAGTTGAATTAACGAGAGGCTTTGTGAGATTTGTGTTTGCTGACTGAAGGCTAATCACCACAAACAAGGGTTGTTTTGATGCGACCTATATTAAATTGTTTTTATTTGCTGTCAGAGTGAGCTTCACAAAAATTAGTTGATCTGGGCCCGTTTTATCGAAGCCAAATGTTCGTAATCAGAAATTTTCGTCATCGAAAATGTTCCTCATCAAAAATTTTGGATTGATGGAAACATTTTCAACGGCGAACATATATAACACAAAATTATTACAAATGTTCGTCATCAGAAATGTTCGTCATCAAGAATGTTAATCATCGAAAATTATTATCTCGATGCCGAGCTTTGGTCGTTTAGAACAAAATAGTGTTTGAAATGACCAAAGCTCGTCATCGAAATAATTCTCGATGACAAGCATCGATGACGAACATTTTAGATGACGAACTTTTGATGACGAACATTTTCGATGAAAAACATTTTCGATGACAAACATTTGTTATAATTTAGTGTTATGTTCACCGTTGAAAATGTTTCGATCAATCCGAAATTTTTGCTGACGAACATTTATGATGACGAACATTTTGCTTCGATAAATCGGGCTCTGATTTCATTCGATTTCTTGTGATTCATCTCAAAAATCAATGAATTTGATTTGATGTGGGCTTTTTAAAAAATCACTAATTTGATTTATTGATCTGATACATCAAAAGTGAAAAATAAGCTAGGTTTCATTTGATTTGCATCAAAAATCATAAGAACCTTACAACAAATCATATAGTATTTTTTACGGCATCGTTAAAGTCATAAAGGAGCGGAACCAAAATTTTGTGTTACATCTACATGTCTGTGTATTCTGATCACTACATTCCTGCCTAACCTATCTTTGCTACATAAATAGATTACGTATAGCTTATCTTTAGCCTTTCTACCTTTAGTCGATATCTTAACATTAGGAAAATCGCATCTCAAAATCAATTATGGTGAATTTAAAGTTTTTTCGGCTCTCAAAAACTAATGAGTGCTTGCTTGCGGAGAATATAGTCCCAACTCTTCAAAATACCATGGCTATAAACTAAGTTGATTTTTACAGACACGCACAAGGAATCCTATAAAATTGACTTTATTCTGTCTTTAACCCAACATACTATTAGTCTAAAGTTAAACACCTGACTTTTTTGCAATGAACAGAACCGAATGACTTTAGATTACAACTTGTAATTGCCAGTTATTAATAACTATAACTCCAGACATCACCTGTGAGACACAAGAACGATACAATTTGCCATATCACCTAAAATTTTATTATAGGCTAAAGACTTTTAGGCTAGCCAAATCAAGAGCATATCCTGTTCCTACTATGTATAAAACAATTAGTGTACAATTTTTTTAAGTATCTAATCTAAAAGTAAACAAGTGGGAGGTTGGTGTAAAATGTAATCGTTAAATATTGCAGCCTGCTGCTAATTAATTGAAAATCCTTTTACTACGGTATTACGGCAGCTCCTATTGCGTAGCTTAAAATAATATTGTGGTTTTTGGGATGTGTGTGACGTGACGTTAGTAACGAGTTTAATCTGCAAGACTAAATATACTTTCAGAAATATATAAGCAATCAAGGTTGAATGTAATAGTTTACCCCATATTAAGAATTTTTCATGATTAGAGAATCCCAGTCACATCAATTGGGCTGTCTTGACATCGTAGCAAGCTGTTTGAAAAAGTTCAAGCAGTGCTGGGCAATGTGCAAAATGGACAGTCCCAGCCAGAGACTCAGAATTCCACCCAACTGACTCATAATCGAATGGAAATTCAACACACTCAGTTTCAGCAGTTCTGTGTATTCCAGGGATGCGTAAAACAGCTGTAGTCTGCTGAAAGAATGGTTCTGGAACAACTGCGGTTTGTCTAAAAAATGAAATCTTTCCAAGATTTTATATTTTGCACGAAGTCCAAGTTTTAGCTGGGCCTTGAACCATCACCGACTGGCTGTTTTGCTTAAAAGGTCCGGCGCTTTCTGAAGTCTGACCAAAACTTGCCGAATCCTGAAACAAAATCGGTGGCGCGACTTACTTGACTATTTGCTGCACTCTTGATGCCTGCAGTTAGTTCTTTGTGTAATGAAATCGCGTGTTTTTTGTTTCAGGTTCCAATTTTTGGTCAGACCAAGAGTACATAATAGCGTCACACTCTATACAAAAGAAGAGTGAGACACTCTCCTTCCTGCCTGTGTTCTAGCGCAGGCAGATGCGTTGGTCGTTTTCTGGCTACATGTTTCCTTTTTGTGCAACATGCGGCTGGCCAATGAGAAGTAAGCTCCTATTCTCTGATTGGCCAGACGCCTGTGCACGTGCTCCAATCATAACACGAGATAGGGATTTTACGATAACAACTCATTATTTGACTTCATATTCATTCATACTTCATTTATAGTCTGCTTGCAAAAACATTGAAAAGGTTCGCAAATACATTTGATGATAACTGATGATGATAAACTTTCAGCAAAATTGGTTGAGAAAGTTTTAAGAAATTCAAAAAAGTTTATATCTCAAAAGTTTCTCACGCAATTTCGCTGAAAATTTGCCAAAATATCCCTAAAGGTATTTGCAAACCTTTTTTAATGTTTTTGCAAGCAGACTATGAATAAATAACGAGTTATTGAGCTTTTATCCATATCTTAATGCTTATCAACGCATCAGCGATTGTATACTAAAGTGTGTTACGCAGAGAATCTACGCGCTGATTGGCCAGCCACATGTTGCACAGAATGTAGCCTGGAAAAGACCAGCGAATCTGCCTGTGCTAGAACACAGGCAGGCTGGAGAGTGTCTCACTCTTCTTCTATATAGCGTGAGACGTTATTACGTACTCTTGGTCAGACATTGGTGTAATTCTCGCTCCTAGTCATTTCAAATATCGGTTTTTACATATCAAAAATTTATTCAATATCTAATAATTTCAATCTGGTATTGTAGGTATTCATTCAAGTCATTCTGTGAAACATCAGTCCGCTAAGTTTCAATGATCTCAGATTACAGTACAGGTGCAAACTAGCGTTCATAAAAATGGATTATTGCATAATTTTAGGCTATTTTGAACTGTATCATTGTCCAACATTTTTACAGTTTTAGTCCTACATCTAAGTTTTCATTACCTAGGCTATAGTTGCCTTGCCTGCGACCACAACATTACAGTATTATTGTAAATTGTACTGTAATAGGTACATGCAGTATTACAAAACAATAATGCCATTTCAGAGGCTCAGGACAAATACGTAAAAAACATCATTGGTGCTCACCTTTTACACTAGGATAGAAACTTTTCACGACAGTTCCACTCAAATCTGCGTAGCTAACTTGTATCCGGTATTTCCATACTTCGCACAGTGGCATGCAAAACTTGGCTTTACACTTTTGTATTTCATCATCAAATGCTTTAGTCAGTTGGCGTCGACAAGTGTATACTTGAAAAGGATTACAGACGGGATGTTTTTTGTCCACAGGTGAAAATCCCAGCAAAAAACACTTGCAGCTTTTTTCGAAAGCCTCCCCGTAGCACTGTTTGAGGCATTTGGCGGGGGAATGTGAGCATTTGGCATCAATAGTGTCGTCTTCCTTAGAAATCTCAGCATCAATCATCAACGCTGCAGAAGCATTTGATGGAATGAAGACTTCGCGATGCTGACCAATTGTCATAGGTGGATTAAAACTGCGGGCGTAGAGCACTACAAATCCTGAAAAAAGACTGGAAAAGAGTGAAAGCACTACAAGCTCAGGGTGTGTTCACAAATTCGGATTTATTCAAACACTTACATATCAATGACTCACGGTTAAGATTTTAATTTAGAACCCAGTAAAGCCCGGTTCTTATTTCACGCCCAATATGCTTATGCCTATTGTTTTATCCTTAAGCAGTTTCAAGAAAACTATGTAGCCAAACGAGCCAATCTTTAGCAAAAAGAAAGTTGGGTTAAAGTGCAGCTTATGCATGAAAAAATTCGATGAAGTAATTTAGTCATAATAGTCATAGTTTCATAAAAGCTGACCGAAATTGGTTCTTGTTTTTTTTCCTTGAGGAAAAGCATTAACCGGGCTTTGTTCATCTGTGGTGATTTGAAAAATTTGCTTTTTAATTATACCAATGTTGAAAAAAACAACATTTCGCAACTGTAATCTGTATGTAGTTACCGTAAGCTAATGTAACTGTTTCTTCGAAATGTTCCTGATTATGCGACAACGCCAGTAAAATAGTCAATCCAGCCTCTCTGCCTATTTCCACCTGTCTGTTACGATTTGGCAGATCATTCAACAGATAGCATACGCCATACTTTTCATGAAAAATTGGTTTTGCACGCTCACAACAGTTGAACACATGAACATAATTTACAGTGCAGCTCAACAGCATGGCTTCACATTGTTGGGAATGTGTCAATAAAAATTCGTCCCATGAAACATTGACAAAAGTATCGCGAATCTCTGATAAATTGTGCCATCGGTTGTCTATCAATCGCAAATGCGCGTATGATTCTTCGAAAAAATGCCAGTGCATGAATTTGATCTCATGCTCTTGGAAACCTGAGTCGTGCAGTTTTGACAGATTCAATGGTTGCAACGAACAGACAGCAAATTCAGGAAACCGCAAACTTTTGGCCGTAAAATGCTCTACTTTGGTCGCCATGGGGAACTCGCGGCAGTTGTTTATTAGTTTAATTGTGCTGTATACAGCACCGGCGGCGCAAACTGTTAGCACCAATCTCCAAAACCAAAGAGCGCAATGAAACTGTGCAGCCATTGCTTTGGCTTTTAGTAGATTTTTTTAGTGTTTTCAACGGAGAACATCTTGTTTTAAAAACTGAGGCCCTAATTAAAAGCAGTGTTACCTAGGGGTCAATTTAGCGGCACGAATTGTGGTGGTACAGTTAGCAAGTAATATGATGTAGGACTACGCATAAGCAGAAAATAATTAATCAAACAATTATTTTTAACAAGCAGCTGGACTTATTTTGCACCTGCTGAATACAAATCTGGAACTTAATTTGCATAGCTGTTACCATGATTAGTGAATTTGTTATGGTTGAAACAGAAATGGAGAAATATACTCCACTACAAGGGGAACGAAAAATACAAATGTTTTCTTTAAACTAAATTCAAGGTTCATTGAAACTTGTTATGGTTAAATAAAATAGAAATGGAAAAATATAGGCTACCACAGTAAGAAACACAAAAAATCTTCTTAAACTACATTTAGAGCAGACAATCTCTCGTGAGACAACTACTCTGCAGTGTCCTTTTAGGTATTGCAGGGAATTCTTTAAGTGTAAACTCGGGCATACAAGATGGTGTACATTCTTGGGCCCGATTTATCGAAACAAAATTTATCCATGTTCGTCGTTGAAAATGTTCATCGTTGAAAATGTTCGTCGTTGAAAATGTTTGGATTGATCGAAACATTTTCAAAGACGAACATAACACTAAATTATAGGACAAATGTTCGTCGTTGAAATGTTCGTCGTTGAAAATGTTCGTCGATAAAAGCTCGTCGTTGTAAATGTTCGCCGTTTAAAAATTTTTCAACGACGAGCTTTATTTAGTCTTTTAGAACGTTTTTACATATGTTCTTAACGACCAAAGCTCGTCGTTGAAAACTTTTTCAACGACGAACATTTGTTTTTCAACGACGAACATTTGTTTTTTAAATGACGAACATTTGTTTTTTCAACGACGAACATTTGTCCTATAATTTAGTGTTATGTTCGTCGTTGAAAATGTTTCGATCAATCCAAAATTTTCAACGACGAACATTTTTTTGATACCTAAATCGGTCCCTAATCACTGAGGCTTACATATTCCTTCCACGAACTTTGCTCTGACTTGTCTTTTCGGAATGAATCCACGCACTAAATGATGAACTTTATTGGTACTACAATTTTATACATGACGCCTCTAATTACTCTGTTTTTCAAACTCAGTAGTATGTTTTCAAGCAGTCAACTAGAAAGACTCGCGCACCCGTGCCACGCACTCGGCGTTTTCCTCGCACAGCGGGCAAATACAACAGAGCACGCTTGACCGCTGTTGTCACATCTTGTGTTCGACATCCAACAAATATGTACATATGTACCTAAAATGATCAGTTAGCGGACTCATCCGGCCGCGCATCTTTTTTTACAGTTTCCTTCACATCCGTGCCACCAATTGAGCTACCAACTGTCCCAAATAACTAAAGTGAGTTTTTTCAAGGGACGATGTCTGTATATGTTTTCCTGGCATAGGAAACTTAATCCGAAACTAAATTGTTACAAATATGCGGAAGTATATTTTTGTTTGGCGCTCGGATTGATTGGCTCATGCGCTTAGGTTGTGTGTGCTACCTAGTAAAAAAATTCAACTGCAATTTAGTTAAAGAAAAAAGAATAAAAAAAGTAAAAGATTGTTTTAAAATTTTGAAAAGTTTAAAGTTCGATATAATTCCGGACAACATCACTTTGAGTTAGCGATTACGTCAAAAGTCGTGTGTTTTACAATTTTTGGTAATTTAAGACCAGAAGCAGACAGTCATGGGAAATCTGAATCGACTGGGTGAATGTGTCGAATGATCAGAGGTCGACAATTTTTGGGGTTAAAGTCTTGTTTTGACTTCACTAGGTTATCAAATGTATTACACAACTTTAAAGTTGTTGTCAGGCATACACCAAACATTTTCAATACAATGCAAAAGTTAAACACACTAAGTACTTAAAAAACATAGCAGGAAGGTTGACAAGCTCTACAAACCCAACGTTTGATGTAAAGTGGTGGCTTACATTTAACTTTGTCACTTCGGGGTATTTCAAAACAAGTAGCCCCCAAAAGGGGCAAGGTTGCTTCCCCAGCGTCTACCTTTATTATTCTACCTATCTATTCTATTCGATACTTAGTGTAGGCTACATTATTACTATCACTACCTAAAAGTACTATCACTACCTTTTAGTACCTGCTTATTTTTGACTACTCTGCATATCCTATCGTATCCTACTCTACGACCTAAACTACTTTAACTACGTACAAAAACAACGCTGCAGTATGGTAAGCATCCCGCTGCATCTAGCCATTAGGCTCAAAAGTTACGCTTTGATCTGAGCTCATCAGCTCTAAGAAGCGATAAACAGTGTTTTCCAGAATCACTTATATACTGCTGGTGAAACATTACGGTGCCGAGGCTGCAAAATTTTGTCACTGTTACAGCACACCAATTATTGATTGATTGAATACGTAGTGCATACTTGCATTGCGTATATGCAGACAAAAAAAGCAGCCAGCACCATGCTGAATTTACACGTACAACATATAGGCGATAAAGAGTGCAGCAGTGTTTTACACTGCAGCAACAACGGATCAAAACAATAGTTCCTTCCCTAGAAGGAACAAAAACTTACAAAATGCACAGAAACTTGCATAAGAACTTTTGGCATAGTGATTGCTCTTCAAAAACAAAAGTTATCAAAGCTTGGTTCACATTATGAGATTAAAATCCAAAATTAAACATATTTTTCTGTTTTCTCAAATTCCTTCACTAACGAATACCTATCACGCGAAGTTTAGCTGAAATAAGATGGAAAAACCTAAAGATATACCTAACGAACAACTAATTTTAGACCGAGTTCAGCACGAATATTTTTTCTAATTTCTTTACTGATTTGTTGAAAACCATAAATAAGCACGAATAAATCCAACAAGACATTTTTAAGCATTGTTAATTGTTTTTGGTCAGTAGTCTCAAATCTTTCAAATAAATGGAAGTCTTAATTTAGCAACCTGTGCAAGCCATGCACTATTTATTTATTGCTCCACTTCTACCTAAATGTTTCATTTAGCTTACTTGCGAGGAACGGTGCTGAGTATTTTTTCAGTTATATCTGATTAAAAATAAAAAATTTTTGTTACTGCTAGGTGAGAGTTTAAGTTTTTTATTTATAGTTTATTTTTTTTCGGTCTTATCACTGTAATTTATGGTCATATTTCATCTTCTACTGTTTGAAAAACTTTTAAATTTTTGTATAACCTTGAATTTTAGATATTATGTTAAATTCAAAATTTTCGAAATTTGAATAGTGTTGTTGCTTTTATAATGTAAAGCTGACCTAACAAAGTTGTACCAATCACAACTACAAAATTTAAAAAAAGGCAATAGGAAAATGAAATTTGACATGCAAATTTAATTATAGCGATAAAATTTAGGGGATTTGTCTGTACTGTTACTACAGTCACATTTATTCTAATGCCATATGTATGTTATTGTAGATTCTACAGAAACTATTTCGAAAGTTCGTTTCCGTGTTGGTTGGAGATTCTTGGGTCTAGAAAGTAGAAAGAATTTTAATGTAAACCTGGTTACCTATTTGAAACAGAGTTTTGGCTTCGCTTAGTGTTGTAGTACTGTTTCTTTTGTGTTTGTGCTTTAATTATCTTGCTTTGTGCCTTTTGAACAGGTTTTGGTGGCATAGCCCGCTAGCATTTGAATAAGTGTTTGGTTGAAACTTTTCGTTTGCACACTGTAAATGATAGGGTGTCGTAAAAATCATCCGATATTTAGCAGTTCTTAGGTCTGAAGTGGTAAACTGTTTACCCTGATCTCTCAACAAAGTACACGAACGCCGGTTAATCTCTTTTACTATTTTGGCAGTGACGCCAGGATTATCCGTCGAAGCGTGGAAAACTTTCCGCCGTTTTGTAGTTTATTCAGTGAGTCTTTAGCAAATGCACTGGCTAGTATGTAGTAACGGCTGTTACGGTCTTTACTAATAATAACAAATAACACAGATTAGCGTAAATGAACTGGAAGAACAATTAAGCTTAAGACAACCTGCTAATTTTAGACCGAGTTGAGCAGGACTGTTTTCTCTATTTTACTTATTTGTTCAAAACCATGAGCAAACCATCTGTTCAAACTCAAGAAAACATTTATAAGCATTGTCATTGTTTTTGGCCAGTAGTCCTGAATCTTCCGAGTAAATTGAAGCCCTAAATTAGCAACCTGGGAAAGACATGCCCTATTGATTAATAAATTGCTGAGAATTTATTCAACTTATTTATGTTACTTGCATGGGTAAGATACTAGCTGAGTTTCGTCAGTCTATGCCTGATAAAATTTTCGTTACTACTATTGTTATAAATAGAGTGTCCTAACCTCCTTGGCCAAGCCCTTTTGAGATCTATTTGGCATTAAGTTGATATTTATGTTTTGGTTTTCAAAGAATCGAGCGCGGAACTAAGCCCAGAAGCCACACATTTTACGGAT
This sequence comes from Trissonchulus sp. WLG1_4, assembly GCA_030248245.1. Lineage (NCBI taxonomy): Eukaryota > Metazoa > Nematoda > Enoplea > Enoplida > Ironidae > Trissonchulus > Trissonchulus sp. WLG1_4. The sequence continues at coordinate 14,102 of JASANF010004841.1, forward strand.
AATTCATGAGTCTAAATTGAGTCTTAATAGTATTTTAACAAGACTTGTTCGATCATTCCTGGTGAAAATTTATGGTTTAACAACAAAACTCTACAACTAGCAAAAATTTTAAAAATTTTATCCTTTTTGCAAGGCATTGAGAGTTGATCACGCATGGTGTGATTCGTGTAGTCAGCAGAGATGCACGGGCAGAATTGGCGAGGGGGGTGCCGGACCCCTGGCGGATGGGGAGGTGGTCCCTAGTTTTGGTCATTTTCCAGCGACAGCCGAAAATTTTTCACAATTTTACAATTTTTACCTCATTTTTTCGGTACTTTTTTGGCCATCAAAGGGGGGGGTGAAGGGTCGAGGGGGGGGGGTGCCGGATTTCTGAGGGGAGGGGTGCTGATCCCCCTCAGGGGGGGCTGGATACCCCCCCTTACCTCCCCCATTTGCATCTATGGTAGTCAGCCACATAAGCAAAGGCGTAAGGGGCCTTAACTTTTGATAGCATAGATATACTATGTGTATATAATAATATTAGCATCATTTGTAAACAAATTTGGAGAGATTTCAAATAATGGGTGACATGGCCTTGTAACTTGACGTTAAGCTTGCGTCATAATCTAGAATGGAAATTTAAACGTTTAAGCGTGAATGGTATACGTCAAGTAAGGTATCATTCAAAACCGCCTACTGTTCTGAGTTGAAAGGCGTTAATTTTATGTTTTTATGTTAACGTTGAAGCAAAGTTATGAGGTTGTGAATATTTGTTAATTAATTGACACTATAGTATTATCTTACTTCATCGTAGTGTGTAGATGTTCGAGCCCGAATATGTCAGTATAGTAAGTTTTATTTTTTTCAAACCGACGTAGCGGTTAAACGGTATCCTTTACGAACTAAATTTGAATAAAAAAATTATATTTTGGATTGCAGGTTGAAGAGTGAATTGAGTCCGAGTTTAAAATAACAAGCAGGCCCCAAAAGGGGCAAGGTTCCTTTGTTGAGTGCAAAATCCATATTTGTCAGTTTACTTTTGATACTTTTACTTTTCTATTTTTGATTTCAGCACTCAGAACACGTTAATGACAAAAATTTTAGTTAAAAATTATTTCTGCAGACAACAGTACCAACTTTTTTGGGAAAAACACAACTACTGTGGGGGGTCGAACCCTTGCAGTAATAATACACTAATCTTGAAGTAGCGCCTTTGACCACTCGGCCACGCTTCTTTGATTACTATTGATGTTTAATTGCTACTGCTCTAAAAAAACCATGACTGATATGAGAGCGCAATAAATATTTATATTTTTTAATAAAAATAAAACTACATTAACTTTGCTTTTGGCTAACAGAAGTACTAGCGGTTATGCCACATTTTATTATGAAAATAGAAGTTTGAAACTGGTAAACGGACAATTGTCTAGACAGTCACGTGAATTGCATGTGTATTTTGTCTGAAACATTAGCATGCGCAAAAAATTTTTAAATAAGAAAACTCAATCAAAATTACAAATTAAGACCTCGCTAAAAGTGTTGTTTATAATTGTTTCATTTAAAATTGTGAAAAACGCTGTTTTGAAAAAAAAGAGCAGTCAGCTCCCATACTGACTTTACGTGTTAATCATATGCGCATAACAGCATGTGGCTGCTACTTTTACACTGCGCAGAGTTGGTTTCAAAACAATAGTTCCTTCTCTAGAAGGAACAAAAAAGTTCGGATTGGTGTCGAAAAGAACTGCAATGCGTTAGGTACGCTGGCTTGCAGTAAGCACGAAAGACGGCTGCAGTTTTTATACACGGGAGGAAATCTAGTGGTGGCCCTACAATTAGGGCCTGAGTCTGATTACAAGCATTCAGTAAGCATCAAGACTTAACTTTTAAGTAAACCTGTTGGACCAGCTATACTGTGCTTATTTTTCTCCAAAACGCAACCACTTTATCTTAAACTACAAAATCTCAGTCAATTGCTTTTGGCAATTTAATATTAAGTAGTTGTAAAGTTATAAATGTAGTTAAAAGTTTAATTACTTAAACTAATATTTAATAATGATGAAATAATATTTTGCAAAATGTAAGAAATGCAAAATGATCTGTTGTGTCACTTGCAAGCAGGCACTCCTTAACATCTTTAACATCCTTAACATCTGTGTGGCCGAGTGGTTAGTTTGGTAGATCCGTGTTCATGAAGGCACGGGTTCGATTCTCATGGTATTCCTTTTTGTCAGACTTCTGTATTTGACTCACCTTTTTAACATCCAGGAAAGCAATACAATCATTATACAAGGCATTTCTGTGGTGACAAACACAAAATCACGGTAAAAGACGTGCAAAACATACTTCACTCATTGACATTTTAATGCTAACACTGTGTTAAGATACCAGAATCAAAATTAAAAACCTGTTGAGCTGTGGCACAATAGGAAATGTTTACTAGACTGGTAAGGATTGTTGAACCCACAATGCTCTCAGTCCCAATCAGAAAATGCTAATAAATAGCACTCCCAAATAAGCGCTATAGCGCTTTTTGGGAGTGCTATTTGCGTTATAAGCGCTATATGCGAAGGTGCTATATGCGCTGTTTACGCTATAGCGCTTTTCACGCAGCCCCTTCAGGGGCCATGTACATACTATATACAGAATCTGAGAGTCCTACGTTAATCTGGGTAGGTTGAATTTCTAGTGTAAATTAACACTAGAAGGGCAGGTACTTCTCAGTTCTGCCATACATCATGCAACTCGATGGAACTAGCATGATCGGGCGAAATCGAACCGCCGACATTCTGATCATTAATCAGACTGTCAATAGTGAACGCACCACTACCAACTGAACCAACCGGGCTGTTGAAACTTTGAAATTACACGTAGGCTTGGTTCACACGTAATGAACAAGTGTTACAGCAGCAATATGGGATGATGAAAGATGTCATGCAAGCGTGCATGTTAGGTATGTGGATTGTGGACCATAAAATATGATTTAATTTTTGAATGATTTTAATGGTTCTATTCTCCGATATCAGTGCATATCAGCACTATCTTCTATTTGATGTCGGCAGTCAGGTTTCTATTCATGACATTCGTATTTTGTCACCCAAAGCTAGGACGTTAGTAAGCTCACATTAGGTGGTGTTAACTTCTTTGATCCAGTGGTCTTAGTGGTGTAGTGGTTAATATTCGTGACTCTCAATCTGTGGGTCGGAGTTCAAATCTCGCTAACCAAATTTTTAGAATGTGAGTGCATTGTATTGCCTAAATTTTTTTTATTTTAAACTTTTTATTTCTATATTTTAATATTTAGTTTAAAACGTGTTTCTTTGTAGTTCAGCAATTTTGTCTGAAAATTGACTTTGAGCTACTCAGCAGTAAATGTGAGCTGCGCGAAGAACTTGCAAATCTTTAAGCCGAAAATAATGGCCGCATTTTATATTTCCTGGGGAATATTGACACTCTAAACTCACAAAGTATCACACTCTCACTCAGCAGAAGAGCTTGTTGGGAGTGCTATTTGCGCTATTTGCGATATAAGCGCTATCGAAGGTGCTACATATATGCGCTCTTTTTAAATATGGGTGAAACTTCTACAGAACAAGCTCTTCTGCTGAGTGAGAAGTGGTCAAATTGTGAGGCCTGAGTGTCAATATTCCACAGGAAATATTAAACGCGGCCATTATCTGTGGATAAAGTCATTTGTTAAATCAACAAAGCTTATACCCAATGCAGACAGATTTACTGTTCATTTGCCTGAAAGCCACTCAAACAGCAAAAATTGGTTAATTACAGGTTTTCAAGTTAAAATTTTGAAACTTGAAAATTTTAAAAAACGTTATTTTGAAACTTATATTTTAAAAAACGTTAATGAAAAATGTTAGACTGTCATCGAGATTCGAACTCAAATAACTGGATTAGGAGTCCAGAGTGCTAACCGTTGCACTAATGAGAACCTGTTTGAAAGAATCATAACTTAACTAATGTACACAACTTCTTTGTGTGCGACAGAGCTGCAGCCTCGCATGCTTAATCTAAGATTTGATTAGTGAAAACTTAATTAACGCAATTTGATATAAAACATTCAAGCTAACATCAAATAGAGTCGTTTTGCTGATACAGTTGCTCTGCTGATTAGCTCCATGTCAACTTTTGGTTCTTTTAGGCTATAAATGCCGCGCTTATCAGCGACCGGATGGCTTAGTTGGTTGAGCTATGGATTCAGAATCCGAATGTTAGTGGTTCGACCCTACTCCGGCGCTTTCCGTTTTGCAGTTTGATGCCAGAATTCTGTCATGGCTGAAAAGCCAACTCGTAAGTTAGGTAGAGAGAAGACGGGAGGTACCTGCCTTTCTAGTGTTAATTAACACTAGAAAATTGACCTGCCAGAAATAACATATGAGAAGGAGAATCTGAATATAGGGGCCGCGTAAAAATGGCCAAGGGGGATTCGAACCACCCATTGCTAGTTTCCTAGCATGACGCTCTACCAAATGAGCTATGCCGGCCTGTTGGTGTTTGTGTTAATTTGCCTTTATATAGTGATGCTAATTTTCGATACCGCTTACAGCACCTGAGGGTGCTATTTGCGCTATTTAGGCGCTATTTCGTGCTACTGAAAAATTTTGTACTTTTTACAACGTATACGATGCTTTAATAAAAATGAGTAATTTCAAAAGTATTTTCAAGTTTTTGTTTGTGTCCAAAAAAGTTCAAAAAACAAATATATATGTTTTCATAATTCAGAATTTTTTCATTTTCTTAGGTGCAGGGAATCTTTTTAAAACAAAACTTTTGGTTTTGAACCATCAAAACTTTTAAGACTTCTAAAAAGTTTAGACGAAGTTTTGACTTTTGAGATCAAGAGAAGTAAAATTAGTAACCAAGTAAAAGAAGCAATTAGTAAAACACAAGTTTTCAGAAACATTGAAGTTTCTGTACGCGTTGCACCGAAACTGCTAGTTTTGGCACAGCGCTTACCACAATTAGCGATGTACCATACCAAAACTGGGCAGTTTTGGTAAGCGCTATACCAGAACTGGAGTTTTGGTACACAATTGCTCCAAACTCTCCTCACATTAGTTTTGAGTAATAGTTATGGTAGACGCTTACAGATTAGTTAAGTTTTAGTTATAGTTTTGGTATAACTGCTGCAAATTAGTGTTTGTAACTAGTTTTAGTTACAGTTATGGTATACCAAAACAACACTATAGTCTGACCAAAAAGTGTATGTACGGAACTTCGTTGCTTCATAGCAGCTTAGTCGTTTGAGGTAACACCCATAATGTATATATCATTCGAAAGCACTTTTGATGCAGATTTTCATGAAGTTAAATTATTTCGGAAAATTTGACGTTAAAAATTTTAATTCGAATAAAATACATTTTTTCCGCGTAATTACAGGAAACCTAATGTATTAGATATTGTTCGATAGTTCAGTCCATTCTGCGTCTAACGATATACACAACGTCACTATAGCATGCACCTGTCAAAAATTATTGCAATTTTTTAGTTTTGATTTTTCTATTGAAAAACGTCATTTTTGGCCCGTTTTATTCGCTGTAACTCAGCAACTACTCAGCAATTCTGATAAATTTTGGATCAATAGACGCGTTGTGACCTCGCACAGTCTGTAAAAGTAATAAATTTTCAAAATTTGATACTAAATTTTTCAATATTTGTCAGGTTTACAGTCATTTTTCAGCAAGTTTTGTTCAAGATTAGTTAAAATAATTGTTACCACAATAAAGTTCAGTTCTTTGGCTTTCATTTGATACCAAAAACATGTGCTTTTGAATGGATTGAGCAAAGTTATGCAGCAAAAAGATATAGCTGTTTTTTATACTTGTCAAAAATTAGTGCTTGATGAGCATGCATGTGCATGCGTTCAAACATTCTACACGCTGATATGTGTGTATAAATTTTTGTTGGGCGCACACATAGACTGTGAATAATGATTTATTTTTACGCGGCGGCCTCAGTCGCCGCGCATATACTATATTACAGCGGCTCAGTTTATCACATATCTTCTGCTACTGTGTATAATTGTATGTGAAAAGTTGGTAGGTACGAAAAATACATTAAATGTGTGTGCGTGTCTGTTGTTGGTGTGTGTTAACGTGAGCTGCTTTCACGCTATGATTTTGTTCGCGCGTACAGTAGGCTATACACGAAAGCACACGGATTCAGCAGACGCATATCATCACAGCACAAAGCTCATCACACATGGAGATGGCAGATGCCTGCTGGCAAGTTTGCATACAGTGACAACAGTATAACGAAACCTGTCACAACAGTGTTTCATAGATCCTTTATCAGCACGAAAGAACTTGAACATTGTGTAATCTTTGCAGAAACCTTCGGAAAAAAACTAGGTGGTGGCAAAACAATTCAAAACACAGCTCTTTCGCTGTGAACTATTATCGCAGCTGATTCTGGATTGGCACAAAATACATATGTTTAATATGTTTAAAAAGAAAAAAAGCACATGCATAACATTCCATTTAGGAACATAATATGCAAATAGGACAAACAAAAAAGTTTCAACGCGTGTTTATCAAATCAGTTTCGGTTTCTAATCCGCCGTTTAAACTAAACTTTTAGTGTGTTATTAATTGGATACTCAGTTTTCATAATACAGTTGTTACTTTTTATCTTATATTTGAAACTCAACTTAAAACCAAAATGCAACGAAAATATGTAGTAGTTTGACCTGCTTACCTGACGTGAGTTTTGCTTTTAAAACTTTGCTGCCGCCGCGTTTTATATTCGAAGAATATCCTCAGTACGCAAAGAATGTCTCCACGGAATTGAAGTATCGAAAATTAGCTTAACCTTACTCGCAAAACGTGCTTGTTTGCATAACTTTTCTCAATCTAATCAAAAGCACATGTTTTCGGTATCAAATGAAAGCCAGAGAACTGAACTTTATTGTGGTAAAACCATTATTTTAACTAATCTTGAACACAAATTGCTGAAAAATGACTGTAAACCTGACAAATATTGAAAAATTTAGTATCAAATTTTTAAATCTTATTACTTTCACAGACTGTGCGAGGTCACAACGCGTCTATTGATCCATAGTTTGTCAGATTTGGTTGAGTATTTGCTGAGTTACAGCGAATAAAACAGGCCAAAAATGACGTTTTTCAATAGAAAAATCAAAACTAAAAAAATTCGATAATTTTTGACAGGTGCATGCTATAGTGATGTTGTATATATCGTTAGACGCAGAATGGAATGGGAATTTAATACATTAGGTTTCCAATAATTAGGCGGAAAATATCTATTTTATTTGAATTAAAATTTTTAACTTCAAATTTTCCGAAATAATTTGACTTCATGAAAATCTCCATCGAAAATGCTTTCGAATGATATATACATTATGGGGATTACCTCAAACGACTAAGCTGCTATGAAGCAATGAAGTCCCGTACATACATTTTTTGGTCAGACTATAGTACTTTCTTCGTAATAGTGCCCCGCGGTTAAAGGCGCATTGTGAATAACTTACAGATATACAGTACAGATCAGAATTACCTACCTATGATGCTGCAGTCAGCATCACTGATCGAGCCATAGCGTCACTGACTGCAGTCATTGCATTGACGTCACAGGTCCAATAAATTGGACAATTTTATTTGGCATATTGAATTTCAATAAGTGACTCCGGAGTCAGAGTCAGTGACTCCGGAATCGCTCTCACATTAGTCATCATTCACTTTATGCACGTTGTCTCAGTATATACATACGTATACTTTACTTTAAGTATCCAGTTTAGCTGTTGACTAATGTGAGCGTGATTCCGGAGTCACTGACTCTGACTCCGCAGTCATTTTGTAAAATTCAATAGAATTTGTTGGACCTGTGACGTCAATGCAATGACGCTATGGCTCGATCAGTGATGCTGACTCCAGCATCATAGGTAGTTAATTCTGATCGGTACTGTAAATTGTGGACATTAGACTAGGGCATCAGCTAACAACAAGCAATCATTGGATGTGGTATCTTAAATGTGGGTCAAAGTGGGTCGCGGGTCGACGTTTACGGCGCGAATTGCTCTGTCGGATACCCACGAGCATCAAGCTGCGTTTTGGGTGGGGTTGAGGGTCGAAAGCTTTAACCCACGTTCACTTATGGACGTAAATAAGACCGATCATTAGCAAACGTTGTTTTTTTGGCTGTGGTTCATGTCGTTAGTTTTCTTGTGATTTTTACGCGTGCGGTATAAATAGGCCGCACGCTGCGAAGTGAAGTGTAAGTTCCATACTTTCTACAATTTTGTATTTTATACTTTCTACAATAAGATGGCAAGCGAATGATATGACTATAACATATATGTTGAACTGCAATAACATGGACACTAATGTAGATTATTTTTTTTAAATTTTGACTACGATATTTTAATATTCCCAATAAGATGCTATTTGCGGACATCAATTCAATTGAAAGCTCATAGGTGGGGCTACTCTTTAAATACTTTGTGGGATTTCAGCACGTGCTTACAATTTTTATCAAATCTTTGGAGCTTTCTGTGCTTTATTCTTTATCTGTTTGTCTAAGGATTTAGTATTTTTCCTCAGTTTCGCCCTTCTTTTTGTAGTTTTCCGTTATCAATTTAAGTTTGCTATTCGTCACTTAAGGGGGTAGTGTCGCGAAAGCAGTCGATTTTGCGTAACTGTAAAACATTTTTAGAAAAAAATACGACTTTGTTTTTTATATATTTTGAAAATATATGTTGAGGCAAGTATTGTCGCCAAGTTTCATCAAAATTGATGCAGTATACTGTTTGCAGTGAGGTCGCAAAGTCGGAAAAATGACGTTTTAAAAACCTATTCACATTCGATTTTTTCGTCACAATTATCAACTTATTTGTTTAGTTTGTTTACACAGACTAGAAGGACATATGTTGTAACTTATGTGCACAAAATTTAGTGCAAATTGCTTGAGTGGTTGCGGAGTAATACCTGTTTGAACTGTGAAACTGTGCGTAAACAGTGAAGTACTCACAGCAATAATGATAAATTATGAAAAATTTAAACGCTTATTTTAAAATCGAAAGAAAACGAACCTTCATTTTTCTTTTTTCTTATTTGTGGCAAAAAACTGTGCGTCGAGACGTTATGTGTACTTCACAAGCTGGCCAATCTGATATCTGGCTTAATTTTTTGAATTTTCATGTCCTTATTGTGTGATGTCTGGCTTACAATCGGTGATTGGTTCAAGATATTGGTAGATATTGGTAGTCTAGTGTCTGACAGTACTTATTTAACACAGTATAGCATTGGACTAGTTTCTCAGTGAACGTACAAGTTCAAAGCAAAAAGATTTCCTTTTGCAACCTATGAGCAAAACTGCTTTCGCGACACTACCCCCTTAAGGGGGTAGTGTCGCGAAAGCAGTCGATTTTGCGCGACTGTAAAACTTGTTCAGTAAAATGTTAGAAATTGTTCTTTCTATATTTTAAAAAAAAACAAAAAGGCAAATTATTTTGCCAAGTTTCAGCAAAATTGGTGCAGCATATAGTTTGCAATAATGCCTCAAAGTCGGAAAAGTGACGAAAAAAAAACCTATTCACATTCCATTTTTTAGTCACATTTATCATTTTTTCTGTTTAGTTTTTTACACAGACTAATAGCACATATGTTGTAGTTTATGCACACAAAATTTAGTGCAGATTACTGTAGCGGCTGTGGAGTAATACTAGTTTGAACTGTGAAGGTGTACTTAAACTGTAAAATAGTAACAGCAATAATGATAAATTGTGGAAAATCTAGACGCTCATTTTCAAATCAGAAGAAAAACGAACCTTCAATTTTCTTTTTTGTTATTTGTCGCAAAAAATTGTGCGTCCACACATGATGTGTACTTCACAAGCTGGCCAATCTGATATCTGGCTTGATTTTTCGAACTTTTATGTCCCTATTGTGTGATGTCTGGCTTATTAATGACGATTGGTCCAAGATATTTGTCAATATTGATAGTGTTATGTCTGGCAGTAATTATTTGATACCATACAGCGTTGGACTAGCTTCTCATTGCATGTACTACTTCAAAACAAAAAGTTCTATTTTCACAGCCTATGAGCAAAACTGCTTTCGCGACACTACCCCCTTAAGCTGTATAATTTAATCAAACAAAATTTCTCTTAAACAAAATTTCTCTTTTGTTATCGGTCAATTATAGAATCCAATTTAAGTATCAAAAATAATCTATGAAATCGTGGATGAAAAGAAAATCTCATGACAATAACATGTTCATTGCCTTATTGGCTTCGTATGGTATGAATATTAAAAACTCTCTGAACCTTTTACAAACCAACTGCAGATCTTGATAGAGTTTGGTTTAGTAAAGGTTTAGGTTGTGTTAACTAAAAACTTAACCAAGAATTAATTGCTTATGACCACCCTTCACGCGCGTATAGGGGTACATAGACGTAATAGACCAGCGTTTATGCAAAGTTTAGACAAACGTTCAACTCTGAGCGCTTACAGCTGAAATACGGTGTGTCTTGGACTGAGTGTCTGTTTTTGTTTTCACGAAAAAAACTTGAAAAATTGACACGTCGCTAAATCTCGCGATGTCGGTATCAAACTATCAAATGATGAAAGTAGTTTCAAACTAAATCAAACTTTATACTTTTAGCAATCTAAAAAACAAAGTTTCATGTCATATTACCACCTTTTGTTTAAAATAGAAATTTCTAATAGGTAGGTATTCGTTCTAGTACAAAAATTGCCTTCTGAAAATCCTAAGCCAAGTCTGGCTATAATCATTCATTGTGCAAAAATTCCGCTGCATTTTATGCACAGAATGCTGACTGTTGGAGTCGCAATCAAAAATTCTAATCTGGCAATAGAGATATTATGTACTACTTTTGCGATGAAAAAGTCTGATTAACACATCACTGAAGCATAGGGTTTGTTGTAAGGTGTTGGCGGACTATAATAGGGCTACTTAGATTCAAAAATCTGGAATAAATATACATTATAAAGATCAGTTGACTAGCATAAACTAGCCGAGTTTGATAGTCCAAAATTGCTTATTTATGACGTGCATGCAGATTTGTCCTTCCGGACATGAAATGCTTAAGGGTAGTAGTGCTATTTGCGCTATTCGTGATAAACGTGTACAAAAAATTGACGATTGGATTTGAACCATCGATCGCTAGATTCTTATCGCAGTGCTTTTTTGCCAATACAAGTTTTTGTTCATCTATATTTTGCTGTATATAGTGACACCTAGATAAGCATAGTGCTAGATAGCTTTTGGAAGGGTGTTTTTGCTTTTAAGGCATTATTGTTTGCTATTTTTTGTTTTATTTATACCGAAGTGGAACTATGATTACTGCTGCTATGATTGGTGTGCAATTATAGGTTTTTCCGATCGTCTTGAGGACAGGTATAAACCAGGCCCTAGTCATTCAGAAATGCTTTTCTTAGCTAAGGTTAAAAAACGGTACTTTTTCCACAAATATGTAACATTTTATTAACCCAAATGTACACTGTTTATATATACATGGCAATTCTTTTTTTAAAAGGTATAAAGTTTTTGGCAGAACTGTTGCCACATTTTTGAGGAAAACCATGTTTTTTTAGAAACAATTTATTTTAATTGAAGATTATGCGAAAGGGGTAGAAATTTTTTGTCTATGTATTCTTATAGCATAAAATCTGTCTTACTTGGTCTAGTGATAGCGAGTAAATTGCAAAAAATGCTTATTTTACTTAATCACACACCGTTTTTCTACCCGTCTCCAATTTGTCAACCTCAATCTCAATTCATTGTAATGGCTCGATCACGACTCAACCGCTGCATAAAAATCCGGACCCTGACAGTTATTGTTTTGTGTTTTAGATATTTTTATTTATCAAGTATTAATATGAATTCCACGGAAAGGGTTTGGACGTTTTATGAAAAAAACGCACTAGTCCAATTTAACCTTTACTGGATAATATCTGGCTTTGGGTTGATTGGAAACTTCTTGGTCATGCTGGTAATTGGTACATCACCTACGCTACATTCTCGACAATATTACTTACTGGCCGGACTAGCTAGTAAGTTTGCTACATAAGTTGTAAATGCTATGCACAGCATTTGAAACCCTTAAAGTAAGAATTAGCTCTACATGCAAAAATAAGTAAAAGAAAAGTGGCCTTCATTATTAACATGTTTTCAAGCATCTGGTTGCTTGAAAATATAAAAAAATAATGTCTAAAATCTATTGAAAAAATGACCATGACCATTAAAATTATTTTAATGAAAAGCATGCGAACAAAATTCACGAGTATCACTCGAACAAAAATCATTAAACCATATTTTTACAAATTGGTTGTAGTGCATTTTGTAGATTTTAACTGGTGGCGGGAATCATTGTAATTTGGCATTTAAGGGGTTAGTGTCGCGAAAGCAGTCGATTTTGCGCAACGGTAAAACTTTTTCAGTAAAAGATAAGACATAGTTCTTTATATACTTTGAAAATATATGCTAAAATTTTTCGCTAAGTTTCATCAAAACTGACGCAGTATACAGTAGCAGTGAGGTCGCAAAGTCGGAAAAATGACGTTTTAAACACCTATTCACATTCGATAATTTTGGCACAATTATGTGTTTGTTACAATTTGTTTGGCTATTTTGTTCACACAGGCTAAAAAGACATACATGTAGTTTACGCACACAAAATTCAGTGCAAATTGCTTGAGTGGTTGCGGAGTAATACCTGTTTGAACTCTGAAACTGTGCGGTAACTGTGAAGTAGTAGAAAACTACTTCACAAGATGGTCAATCTGATATGTGGCTTAATTTTATGAATTTTTATGTCCCTCTTCTTGGATGTCTGGCTTACAATTGGTGATTGGTGCAAGATATTGGAAGGTATTGGTATACTAGTGTCCGGCAGTAATTACTTTACACCATTTGGCATTTTACTAGTTTCGCAGTGAGCGTACAATTTAAAAGCAAAAATATCTTTTTTCCCAACCTATGAGCAAAACTGCTTTTGCGACACTACCACCTTAAGTAAAGATGTAAAATTCTGTCATATTATGCTTTAGGTGGAGATTGGATGAACTGCGCCGGTTATTTCGGAGCTGGGGTGATGCGGGTTTACTTCATTATAAGTGGCAAGTATAAAAACAGGGTGACGATGTGGGAATGCACGAAGCGGCTGTACGGGCTCTTATTTGTAATGGGAAATGACTGTAGTATGCTAATGACCACGTTTATAAGTCTGGACAGACTCATATCTGTTTCTACCAAAAAAATGTACAGCACGCTAGGCAACGGGTATTGCTGGTTTGCTATCAGTACATCTTGGGCCTTGTCTTTGGCAAACGTAATCTACGGGGCTTATACAGGCTATATTAACGACCCAAACAAAAAGTACCCTCAAGTTTGTCTTGGGAGTAACTCTATGTCCTATTTTGCTTTCAATATTTGCTTTCTTATTGTTACTATAGGAGGATTTGTAAGTATTGGAATCTACACAATTGCTTGGATAGTTCTGAAGCAAAAGTTTAAGCAAGTTTCGGGAGCGAATGATGTGGAAAGAATGAATCGAGAAGTTAAAGTTTTGAAATATCTAGGTATTGTTGTCGTAACAACGTTTATGGTAGTCATTATTCCTAAAGCAATTGTCACTGCTGCTGTAAACTTTAATTTGATGGTTAGTGTTATTGCACCCTATTCTACAATTATTGGCATTATAAATTCTGACATCAATATTATTATTTATGCTTGCCATAATCTAGTGTTTCGAGAGGCGCTTTTTGAAAAAATAGGGCTACGTAAAATTTTCAAAGACCAAAAAAGTACCCAAATACAAACAATGACGCAAACAACCGGTTGATTTTACTTAACTTGAATTCATAATGATTAGCAAGTTTACATTATTAATGTTCGATTGTAACTTTGAATGTGTGTACGACGATTACTGATGTTTTTAAATAACTGTGGTTTGCATGAAATTATCATATATAGTGTGAAGTAAATATGCTAATCTTCGCTACTATATATAGCCACTTGGGTCTGTGCTAACACGCAACTACTGGCACTGCGTTACTACTGTTTTGAACAAACTTAAAGTAAAAACCAACTCTATAGAACTAATGTCTTTTATTTTTTTAATTTTGCTACAGCCCAGTATCATATATGGTATTAGATCTAGGAAATGCTACCTAGATACGCTACATTTGATTTAGTTTTAAATTGTTTGGCTTATTAGTCACTCTGGACTTTGTCTATAGCCACTCTGCGACAACGACTGAAAGGCCTTAGACGACAAGTAACAGTGTCAAAATTATTTGTACGTTTGAGACCGTATATACGATTTTCAATTCGTATTTGAAAACGTATATACTATTTAGAAATTGTATTGTCACTTTCTAATTTGTTTACGATGTTGTCCGTAAAGTGTGCAGTGCACGATGCTATAAGTATCACATTATCATGCTGTGCTAGTGCTTGCATTTGTATTTTATCCCATCACATAGGGCCGGTTCCCACTGGGCAGAAATAAGAAATAAGAAACTGGAAATAAGAAATAAGGGCTTATTTCAGAAATAAAGGGGCATTCACACTGCCGAAATAAGAAATTAGAAAGTCGAAATAAGCTTTTGTTATTTCAGAAATAACAAACCTTATTTCTGAAATAAGAAGTTAAATTCATTTTAACTTAAGAAATAAGAAATAAGGATTTAGGCAATCAGACGCGTTCGCCCGATCGCGCCAAGCTAAGCCACGCCTTCTTTGCAGCTGATTGGCTGATTCAAAAATACTCTGTACGTACGTCAAAAATATGGATTACGGTAGTATTGTTAGTATTTTAGAGTATGTATATATTTTTGTTTTTTAGTATAAGAATACTAATTTTACTTAATTGTGGCTCATTTTTATTGAATTTGAGCAGCAAATTGGCATGCAGCACATTTTAGAAATTTAATTTCTGATACTGATGTCAAGAAAGTTTTATCCAACACTGCGCTTCCTACTTATAAAAAGAAGAAAGTTAAACAATAATTTGCCAGGCTGATATTTTCCTTTTTTTATTTCTTGAAAATGTGACAGGGGCTTCTTTAAATGGACCTAAAACTAGGAGTACGGGTCCAATAATTTAAATTGCCGCTCGAAATTTGCCACATCCAATTAAATGACAGCGTGAATTGTGATTGGACGGGCTTATTTTTTATTTCGAGTTTTTATTTCTTATTTCTGTAATGTGAACGCGCAAGCCTTTATTTCTTATTTTTTAATTCTTATTTCAAGTTCTTATTTCTGATTTCTGCCAATTATTTCTTATTTCTAT
Organism: Trissonchulus sp. WLG1_4; assembly: GCA_030248245.1. NCBI lineage: Eukaryota > Metazoa > Nematoda > Enoplea > Enoplida > Ironidae > Trissonchulus > Trissonchulus sp. WLG1_4. The sequence goes on from JASANF010004841.1 coordinate 29,370, forward strand.
TTCTTATTTCCTATTTCGTATTTCTTATTTCTGCGTAGTGGGAACCGGGCCATACGCCTTGGCGCACCATAAAGCTACAAAGCATAGGCCTCGAATAGGGGTGACCCTAAATGTGCAGCATAATAGATAACAGTTATAGCATGTCCGCAACGACTAAACCCCCAACGTGAACTACGGTATATTAGGTGAAATTCATCGTTATATATTCATGTATGTTTTGCCAGCGATTTCTTCATTTTCATTTTTGACGATAGTTGGTTCGGCTTCTTGTAAAATGGTTGGTCCGGCTTCTTGAAAAATAGTTGGTCCGACTTCTTGAAAAATAGTTGGTCCGGCTTTTTGAAAAATTTGAATATTTCAAAAAACATATTTTTCAAAAGAATTGCCACCTAAAAGTACAACATCACTGCTTGCTATAACAATACTGGCCCTAAGCAAAATTTTGAACGCAGAATAATTGTTTCAAATTCAGTTTGCAGCATTTGCTTGTTGATTGTCAGCAAATAACAAAAACATAACAACTTTTTGTTTCAATTTTACTAAAATTTCGCTAAAATGCGCTGATTTTGTTTGTCGATTGCGCTTTTTTTCCTGTTTTAGTATGAACATGACGTTTGTTTTTGCCGAGTATTAAATAAAGATTGAAATACCTCTATATTTACATTCATACCTTTACTTTTATATTCTTAATCAATTCGAGTTAATATAAAGTAAAACAATGCTTTAGACTTATATGGTGGAATTAGGATTTAAACTTTAAAAAAGTAGGTTCTAAATATTTTTATAAGTTTAATTTTTAGGTTTATGTAGTTCCTTTTATGTAAGTTTTACCTTCGGATTTAACAGCACATGTGCCTTGAATATCAAACAACTGCACAACACATTAAATATGAACACAGTTGAATACCAAGAGACCGTCCGACGATACATGGCATAGGAGCCGCACAGCCAGGAAAATAGAGTCACCAACGTCTTGAGACAAATCAACTTTTGATTTACTCTGAAAAAGGTAAAAAAATTAATGAAATGAAAGAAAATAAAAGCTAATAAAACAATTGAACAATATATTCAAACCACCTAGATTTGCATCACCAATTTCGTGACTAATCTTTCAATTTATTTAGACAGTTGTTGCTTATTATAACTGATGCATTCTATTGTAAGTGATCTGTATTGTAATTGTAAACCTATGGGTTTTGTAGCAAATAGTAATGCGGCAAATGTGTCGCAATGACTCTAATCATGGATGTTCAACCTTTTGTTTCTTACCCTAACAGTAATTAGTATGTTTATACACTATCCTATTTTTTGATAATTATAATAGTAGGGTGAGGCGGCTTTGGAAGGGCTGGCGTTAATTTTCGAAACATGAAATAAGTTTACGTTGTAATGGACGTGACCCGGTTCTCTGGTTACGGGTCTATAAAATTGGAATTATTTTATTGTCAAAATGAATCTTCCGTTTTTCGGCCCATAACCTATGCTTTTTATGGTGTCAAATGAAAGCTGTTTTTATATCCTAACCAATGCCAAAAACTAAAGCTTTTTACCAGTTTTACCGCTAAAAATAGCGATGGCGGAAAAAGTTTTTACTTTATATTTCAAGAAACGCGTGTAAGTGAACACAAAATAGCACGTTAGGTGCTTAAGCAGTTTTTTTATGCCCTATATGCGCTATTTGCACTATACCGCTTTTTGGGAGTGCTATTGCCGCTATTTACGCTATAAGCGCTATCGAAGCTGCTATATGCGCTATGCGAAATATGCACACCGAAGTATTACGCCTCAAGTGAAACACACAATTTTTGTGTACAGATTTCTATTATGGTTACAGGTATGTTAGATTCAAGTATGCTGAATATAGTATAAACGCAGCCTTTGAAGGGATCCGCGTAAAAAACATACAGATTAAATATAAGTACATAACTTGCGGCAATTTTTTGCGAACGGTCACTCAGAGGAAAATCGTGACATTCTTGTAGAACAGAGGTTTCCGCAAATAGTGTCGTAATAACGCTTAGTGCAATTACGCAGCCAATGGTTACTTTGCTTTCAGTACTAGCATAGTTTAACCAACAACTAAAATACAACCAATAGAGATAGTAAATTATATGATATAGTAATTGAACTGTTGATTAGTACTTGCTGTTCGAGCTTATTTTGAGTTACGTATAAGGGCATTATATATAAGTATAAACAAAACATAGGGGATACGTTGAGCTTACAATGCTAGTGCTAGTGTAGTTAATATATATTTAAGTCAACAGAAGTTTGGTACGTGAACAGCTGAAAAAATTTATTGACTTTATTAACTTAATTTAACTAACAGCAGTCATGTATCAGGTTGTCGCTGTTTTTATGTAAATATAAGTCGATCAATCAAAAATATTATGAATATGACCAAAAATGTTTCAAAGCTAAAAAATACAAAAAAATAGCAAATATGTATGATAGCGAGACAGAACTAGACAAGACTAAAAAACTCACGACCAACGGGAAATCATGCTGTGAGATCCATTCAGAACGCTGTAAATGACAGCCAAAGACGGAGCGCTCCAGCCGAATAGCAAATACACCCACTTTGGTAACAAACCCCCGGACAAAATAACATTTTGGAGAATTGAAAAACAATGGATTGATTCCATAGTGAAAAACCAAAATGTAACAAGAAAAAAGTATTGCAGTGATGCTGACGTTATGATACAAATACGCTGCAAAAAGTAAATACGTTTAGGTTGTGGTGCAACGTTGTAATTTATAGAAAAGCTTTAGGCAGCGAAATAAAAAAGTTTCACACAAATTAGGAAATATGGGTCACTTCTGCCTTTTTCAGTTCATTTGAACATATAACTTTTTTAAAAGTTTTGGTTAAAAGCTTTGATTTTTCAATTATTACGTAAAAAACTTTGTTCTAAGTTGTGCATATGTACCACTACAATCCTTACCCAGTGAGACATTGATGCTGTGGTGAAGTTACTAGCATTTTTGATACGGCGCGAACGACCTGGGTTTGATTCGCGGTACCTCCATTTCAGTCTTTTTTTTAAATTGTGGCATACACTTTTTTCAACACTTGCGTAATCCGTGCAAGTCCTTTTGAGTCTGACTGCCTAGAGAGAGACCGTCTGGGCGTCATAGGGTTAAAAATTGGCTTTTGTTGGGTGAAGACTGTGGTTAATGATTTGTGAGAGTTTTGTAACAAAATGGACAGCTGACATTAAAATACGTAGTATTCAGCTGCTTTAACAGCATCATCATTTAAAATTATTGTTATGGTCACATGCTGAATAATGCAAGTTTTTACACGACTATACTCAAACCAAACAAAACCAATGCTTATAATTATGAATACAGTATTGACCAAAATTACAATACGGAGTCGACGTCACTTGATTCCGAAAACAAAGTATACAATTAATATATACTTTGATTTCGGAATTCAATTACTCCGACTTCGCTTTAATTGTAGAGTCAACAACAAGTAATGTGGGTTTGTACTGTACCTTGGACTCTATTGCTTGCAAGCTGGTCAAAATAAAAATATGGGCACTCATTAGTGATAATTCTTCGCTGCCATGAATGCATCGCTCATAGCTAAAGTCTCTGAAGCAAACCAAAAAAACAATTTAACACTTTGAAATTTCGTCCCTAGATATTTTAAGAAACATTTATTTTAATCCAAACCCTTAGCTGTAAATTCTTAGCCCCGTAGCTGCAATCAACGGTGTTATTGTTTTATTCAGTAAATAATACATGGAAATGAGGCCTCAGAAAACAAACGTCATTTCAACAATTATACTGCGCGCATATTTTGTAGTTTGTCGCTTGAACGTCTATATCGCTGTAAAGTATTAATTGATTATTTATAACCAGTAAGTTACCTTCGACAACAAAAGAGCAGGAATGATGTTCCAAGCATCGATAGAATCGTGGAACAAGCGAAAATTTGAATAACTGACAAAACTTTGGCTTCCTTTGCTGTTAGCGGGTCACGATTATAGGGTTCCACCGTCATGAACCAACTTGACGTTGCTGGGGTAAATATTTTTTATGAATTTATTTTTATTAACCTTGTTTTTCTTATTAAGGCAGTATGTTATATACCTCTTACTAATGCGTTTTCAGCATATCAAAGCAGCATGCTAATGAACTATGCATACCTAAATCATATATTATTGACAACTACAGCCACGCCATAATTTCAGTTGGACTAAATCGAACTTAACCAAAATTAAAACAAAAAGGAAGTTAAATTCGAAAACGAAATCCACAATTCACATAATCTTTATCGCAAAACAAAAGCTACAAGCATACCCGCTCTGCATTAATTTTTAATGAATGAAAGAACCTGTTTAAGTCTCCTGCCCTGAGTAGTCCTCTGCTATTTAGAGCAAAAACGTTAAACCATGTCCATTAAAGTTAAAGTTCAAGTAAGTCCAAGGCTTTCATTTAAGGTGGTAGTTTCGTATAGGCAGCTTTTTTTGATGAGCTGTTACTAGATTGTTTTAGAAGTTATTTATAAGAGGTTTTTTGCATTTTACAAACAATGGAATAGATCGTAAGCGCATGTATTTGTTTTGTTAAAAATTTTGACAATTTGTCCAAGATACGCTGCGAAATATCTCAAATTTGGCATTTTTTTATGTTTTTGCGTTATGTTTCATTTTGAAAAGACGTGATGAAGTTTATTTCTAATTTAGTCTAAATTTACCTGTAGGTGTCTCAATACATGCATAGTTTCACTTGGATAAGTCTTCATATTGTTTCAGTACATTAAATCTAAACTTTACAGTAGAACTTTTTTAAATTTCGTAAAGCTTTATGGCTTGAGAAAACAAAAACTACAATGCCTGTCAATAATTGCAAAAAAATCTAGACATTTTAGTTTTTTTATTTTGGTTAATTATTATGAATATAGACGGCACATATAATCAGCAAATTGACACTTTCGAGTACATGACTATCTTTTAGTATTATGCATTATTATGTATATTTTAGTATTATGCGCTCATATGCGTTGCCATGGCAACGGCAGTAAATTTCATCACCATGGTCTAAAGTGACCTAGTGTCTTCCAATATGACCGCTAATACATTCAAACTACAGTAAACTACGTAAACCAAATGTATAACATCACGTCTAGTCACGTATTTTCGAGCGTTTTTAGTCAAAAAAGGGGTAATATACTTCAAAGCTCATAACCATGCTTATATAACAGTTGGTAACCTGAGCTTTCGCACATCACAGCAATGCAAATAGGTCTAGTTCTGTGCCAAATTTCAAAAAATACACAGTTTCAATTTTACATATCTTTATTTTAGAATGAAAAAGGGAGTTATATTCAGAAAGTGTCAATTTCCTGAAAACAGTTGCAGTTAAATATGCGTTTCAACGTTCAAAAGTGATCTTAAGTAAAATATTTACAATTTTTTTCTTTAATTTAGTAAAAACCAATACTGTTTCTGAAAAACAGTTGTTTAAAAATCACTATATATTGCAAAAATAGCTAAACAAGTTGCGCCAAACAGGGACAAGGTTCCTTCCCGGAGATGCCAAAAAAATTGACGGATATAATGTACCTAGCACTCAAAACCATACCTTAATGCGATCTATAGCTGTGTACTGCTTTTTACAACCGTTACAACTGCGACATACATCAAAACAAAGACAAACCAAAACTCCGAGAAGCCAATAGTGATAATGTCAAGAAAGGGAGGGGGGATTCTTAGCGAAAGAAAGACAGCATCATCATCAAAATGACCCACCGAACCCATTCGAACCACCCATCTCTGGATTTGCAGACCAGCTCTCTACCGTTGAGCTACTGGGCCGACGATGAGCTGTCGTAAATTTCTTTGGACGCGGTTAAACGTTTAAACGTTTAAGGTGGTAGTGTCGCCAAAGCAGTTTTGCTCATAGGCTGAAAAATGATAACTTTTTGCTTTGAAATTCTACGTTCACTGAGAAACTAGTGAAATGCCATAAGGTGTCAAATAAATACTGCCAGACACTAGACTACCAATATCAACTAATATTTTTAACCAATCACCATTTGTGAGCCAGACATCACACAATAGAGACATAAAAGTTCAAAAAATCAAGCCAGATATCAGATTGGTAAGCTTGCGACGTACATGTAATTTTTTGACTCACAATTTTTTGCCACAAATAAGAAAAATAAAAAAATGAAGGTTTTTTTCTTTTGATTTCGAAATAAGTGTCTAAATTTTTTACAATTTATCATTATTGCTGTGAGTACTTTACAGGTTACGCACAGTTTCACAGTTCAAACAGGCATTACTCCACAACTACTCAAGAAATTTGCACTAAATTTTGTGTGCATAAACTAGAGCATATGTGCTTTTACTTTGTGTAAAGAATCTAAACAAAATGTTTTTTAATTGTGACGAAATTATCGAATGTGAATAGGTTTTCAAAACGTCATTTTTCCGACTTTGCGACTTCACTGCTAACTATATGCTTCGTCAATTTTGCTGAAACTTGGGGAAAATATTTGCCTTGAAACATATATTTAGAATATATACAGAACAATGACCTATCTTTCATTGAAAAAATTTTATAGTCGCGCAAAATCGACTGCTTTCGCGACACTACCCCCTTAAACGGTTAAACAAGTGTGCGTTTAAACGCGTTTAACGTTTAATCGGTGAAACAAGTGAGCGTTTAAACGCGTTTAAACGTTCAAACGGTTAAATAAGTAACCGTTTAAACGTTTAAACGGTTGAAAAAGTAAGCTGGAACGTTTAAACTGTTGAACAAGTAAGCGTTTAAACGCATATAAAACGTTTAAACGATTATACATGTAAGCGTTTAAACGTTTAAACGTACTAAACGTTAAACGGTTCGAAAACCGCGTTTTTTGAACCCGTAAATTTTTCAACTCTTCCAAACCGTTTAAACGTTTAAACGGTTCAAACCGTTTAAACGTGCCCATGCCTAAGTAGTAATTTCATGTTTGTTTATTTTCAATCATAGGCTAGGTTAGAACAGTTTGTAAGTATTATCGTTGTCGGACCAAAAGACCGATAATAAAGGTTCCTTGTCTAGAAGGAACCAAATTGTCAAAAACACTACTTTTTTTGTTATAACTATAGTGCCTAAAAGTGCCTCATACGTGTTCCAAATTTCATAAAGTTAGCTGTTGGTTCGAGCAAATCGCGACAAAAACTGCAAATACGAAACTACCCCCTTAAGTTAAAGTTACAGTTGAAAAAAATTAGTTTAAGTTAATTTAGTTAAAGTTAAGGTAAGCCTAAAATCAATTACTTTTACAGCTACGCTTTATTTTCAGTTGCTACTAAAATGAACGAAAACAACATGAAAACAAAAAAGAAGACGAAAACGAAAGTGAACTGAAGCGAAGCCTACTTGTTCGGCTTGATCAACAAAGTTTTAACGAGCAGTAGACAAATAAAGGCAGCTGCATGCTGCTTGTTTCTTCAAATAGTTAGATGGCGGAGAGTGTTACTTTTGAGTTGACTTTAGCTACTGGTTTATTATCTGTATTGTTTCGTAAAATTATCCGTAATAATTAATGTGTGCGCAAATTGATACAATACCAACAGTGACTTGACACTGTAAAATTTTATATTAGTACAAACCGTAAAAATTGAAAAAAATCATAAATTAAAAATTATAAATCAAAAATTGAAAATTGAATTAACTTCCAGTTCTTGTACAAAATCTGTAATGCTGAATTAGCACAATTAGACAGAAATTCTGAACCATGTGCTAGTAGTGTTAAAAAGAAACTCATCTTTGAATTAGTATTTAACGCCTATTTAACGCCTAATATCCTTGCCTTTAGCTTTTACTAAATCGTGTTTTGTCGGCTCCAAAGGTTATGCTGGGCAATCTGTCCAAAGTTTACAGCTAAAAAAACGAAAACAAAAGAAAGTAGGGAATTGAAGGAAAACGAAAGAAAAACAAAAACGAAAACGAAAAAAAACGAAAGAAATATGAACTGAAAAGAAGCGTAGCAGTATATAACTTTTTTAATAACTTTAATGCTTAGGTTAAACTAAGGGTGTTTTAATTTAAGCAAAGTTACAGTTAAAGTAAGAACCCTAACTTTTTTGTAGTTAAAATTAAAGTATGACCCTTAACTTTTTTAATATTTGTTAAAGTTAAACTTTTTTGCTTTACTGCTATTAATAATGGCCGTACTCGTTCTCAACTACGCAAGTAAATTTACTAAAGTCCGCCAAAATGCCGTAAACAATGCCGCCATTATCTTTACAGCTGCAACTGCTGACGCTGCCCACTTACAAAATGAGTGAAAACAAAACTATCTAAAGAAAAAACAACGAAAACTAAAACAATGAACAAAATTTTTATCAACTGAAATTAAAGCGTAGCTGTAGCTAACTTGCGACATTTTGACGCATAGCACGATTTTAAGCTTGTAAATAACGTCTTAAATTTCAAACAAACTACTTGTTTATGTTTATTTGAATGTGACCGAAATGTGAATAAGTAATTATAAAATAGTAAAGACTAATCAAGTATCAGACCAAATAATGAACTAAGTATAGTACTAAGACATTCGCATTTTCAAAAACTTTCAAAAGAGCAACATAACATTTTCTGCTTTTGTTTCTTTTGCAATTTTACCGTTAGTTATGGAATTTTTAGCTGTCGCATTTTCGCGCCTATGTATGGAGGTTCTGATCGTCGGAATTGTAGGTGATATGGATGCTGTTGTGGATATTGTTGCTATTTTTGGGATTGTAGCTGTTCGTGCTGATGTTGTTGTTGATGATGATGGTGGTGTTATTGTTATTGTTGCTGTTTTTGTTGTTGTTTTCGTTGTTGCTGATGATGATGGTGTTGTTGTTACAGTTGCTGTTGTTGATGATGTTGGTGTTGTTGTTAATGATGATGATGTTGTTGTTGTTACTGTTGCTGTTTTTGTTGTTGTTTTTGTTGTTGCTGTTGATGATGATGGTGTTGTTGTTACAGTTGCTGTTTTTGCTGATATTGGTGTTGTTGTTGTTAATGATGATGGTGTTGTTCTTGTTACTGTTGCTGTTTTTGTTGTTTTTGATGATGATGTTGTTGCTGCTGTTCTTGTTGTTTTTCTTGTTGCTGTTGTTGATGATGTTGTTGTTGTTGCTGTTTTTGTTGTAGTTTTTGTCGTGGTTTTCGCTGAAGTTGCTGTCGTTGTTGTTGTTTTTGTTGTTATTGTTGCTGTTGTTGTTGACGTTGATGCTGATGCTGTTGTAGTTGTTGTTGTTAATTTTGTTGCTGCCGTTGTTGCCAGTTTTTTCAACATGTCTGTTGAAGCGATTTTTAATGGCTGAGCAGTTTTTGTATCCAATAAACTTTCATTATCTATGATTGTTGATGACGTCAGTTCTTGCAGTCTCTTAACTGAAGACAAATTAATTCCTCCAATATGTTAAATGCCTAATCGTGTCTCAGTCTTGTACATAAAATTGTATTGATTATGAAAGCACGTAGTTGTTTATTACAACGCGACTTATTCTATGGCAAATGCTCGAGGCAAAAAAAGCACAATCTGCTATTAAAAACTGGAAATGTTTACCATCTTCACGTTTTTTTAAAATGTGCAACAAATTTTGTCTCTAAATTATTTTAAGAGTTCTATCAATTATGTTTACGAAAACATATATGTATTGTACGGAATAAAGCATTACTTGGAAACAAACTACTTGAAGCATTAAATATAACGTAAAACTATAACGATGGTAATGACTTAGATGTTGAAAGTTCGCTTTATATATTGACACTTGTAAATATTTTAAACATATTTCTTCTCGGAGAAGAAAACTTAAGGCAAAAGTCCCTCGTAACACACGTGGTGTCGTAGTCCAAAGAAACATTGCAAAATTACTTTATAGATAAAAAAGTTGCAAACAAGCCCACACAAGTGTTTTCGCGATGTGCCCTTTGTTTACGTATTGAGTGAATTGAAATTTTGATCTTGTAGTCTTTTGAACGGTTCTTGCACAAACACTCATTAAATGGGACTCTTTGCTACAAAACAACCCATAAAATTTGCATCCCTATTTATAGATAAAAAGTCAAGTGCGTACTTGGTCTTTGACAAAGGGCATGTCGGTTTTCCATGCAGTATGATTGTAAATTAATAACTTTTTTTGGTCTGGATTTCTGATAGTAACAGCACTTATTAGTTTTGCCATTAGGGCATATAGTCCACAGCTGAGCAGTTTCATTGCTAAAATTAGAGCGGCACATTTTGAATGTCATAAATAAGGCATTTACGCGTAGATAACTGTATAGGGACTCAATAATAAAATCAGAACAATTTCTTAATTTAAAATGTTTAAGAAATGATTTTTAAGATATATAAAGCTACAAAAATTTTAAAGTTTTATAAAGTAAAGCCTATTTAAACTTATTTAAGATGAGTTTAAAGCATTATCAAGATCTTAAGTGACAATAATTGCTTACGCTAGAATACTAGATGCGTTACTGTAAGCCAATTCGCTGGATTCGTCGTAGACTGGAATATTGGCGTCAAATTTATTGCATTGTATTAGAGAAAAGTTGAAAGGGAGTCTAGTCGAAGTAATGCAATATTCGTAATTACCAATTGTATACCATTCTCCTTGTTGGCAATACTTTGAAGCTGTAAACATATTGGAAGTTTCAAAACTTAATGTAGCACTTAACACTTTGATGCTATTTTTCAAGTAAATAGTTCAGGTATATTCCAGGGGCCTGTTTTTTACGTTAAAATACGTCAGCGTCTGCATTTTAGTCAGAACTTATTTTGAAACCACTGTTGGACCACAACGAATTTAACATGCACGTTCAAATTTTAGTTTTACGTTGTTCCCTCAGTCTTAGTTCTCCCTCAGTTTAATTTTTTTTGATGGACGTGTTCAGCATAAATTGTTTCGTCCAAATAAACTAAACCCTTTAATCCAGCAAAATATTTACTTATTTTTTTAACTTTAACGTTTTTTAAGGAGGTTAGTTACATGTTAAAGTTAGTTAAAGTTTAGAAAAATATGTTATTTCGTTCGTTTCAACAAACGCTATCATGATTTTGAAATAAAGCGTAGTTTTGTAATTATTTTGATACATATGAACAACATCAATGTATGTTTTACGTCATGCACAAAACGAAAATTATTGTGAACTTGAACATTTATTTTGCAATGTCATGCAATTATTTATATTAGCAATGCTTACCGTCAGCTTTATCAAAAACTGCAACAGTGACAAGCAGCGCAAGGCCACAAACAAAGACTGACATCAAAAGCATCGCAGCCTGCTTGCGACTGAACAATGGTGATTAGAAAAAATCTTTTTTCATTTCTCATGGTGTTAAAGTTTCTAACCCTTTAACCCTATTATGCGACATGACCAAGTCAATTTTCAGTCATTGTTTAGCCAATTAAAGTGACGATAAAAATTAGGGATTGGCATAACTTGTGAACAACTTTTTAAAAATTGGCATCGTCAACTTACATATGTTAAAAAAGCTAACCTAAAGTGACACTCGACAATCTATAAGTATATTACACAAAATATTTCGGTGTTCGAAAAGGAGACTGTTGTACATGAAAAGTAGAGCCTACGAGACTTGGGAGCTGTGATGGGAGCTTGTTGGCCAGTAAGGACGCGGGCAACAGTAAAGAAAACAAAAAGGTTTATTAAGGGGAGGTGTGGTGAGCAGAGAGCAAGTACAAGAAGCAGGTAAAAGATAACTGACTGATTACCTATGCACAGTACGCGTCTATATAGCTCAAAAGAATATGCAATTTGATAGTGTAACATGCAAATGAGCTCAGCGCGCATAAAAGTTGTACTGCATGACTCATGCAAATTAGGTCCAACTTTTTTGCGGTATACGTACATGGGTACGTATACACTCTGCATACGTTTCCCCTTCCTTCAAAAAGGCCGTTGTTTTGCATTTGTATTTGGGCAATTAGGATTAGATTAGCAATTAGATTAAACAAATAAGAGGCAATCATTTCAGCTTTTATTTCGTGGGGATTTTCCAATGGTTTTACTAGCTTTAAAACTGACAATACAGTAGTTATAGTTAAAGACATAAACAAACAAACAAACAAACAAGTTTATTTGCACACGCCAACAGTTCAACAAGTTAGAAAAAAGGTTTAATAAACACAGATTGGTATATATCATAAAAAACTAACCAGAAAAAATAAACTAAACCGATATATAGTTAGACAAGCGTCTACACATGACAATTAAAATAAAAACTAGAGAAGAATAGTTTAGTGACGGCACGCGCAGAAGGGGCAAAGGCGTTGCGGCCATCTAGTGCCCCACCAAGGTTTATCGTATTAAAAAGAAAACAGTCTGGATCAAACTAATTGACATTTTTAAGAAACGAGCATTTAAGATACTGACTCAAATCAACATTTTTCAATTTTTTCATAAAAGAACTAAGGCTAGTAGCCTCGACTACGTAGCCAGGCAGGTTATTCCACAACTTAATAACTCTTATACTAAATGTATACTTACGAATATCTAGTCGAAACTTGGGTAATTCTAGCTTTAGACTATGTCCCCGAGTACCAGATTCAGTAGCAAATTTGAAAAATTCTTCAAACTTTAAATCAATTAGATTATAAATTATCATGTAGGTAAACTTAAGATCAATATGCAAGCGACGCAATTCAAGAGATTCAATACCTAACACGTTAAGACGTTGTACGTATGGCAAGTGACGCATACCTGGGAGAGACCGAGTAAAGAACTTTTGAACTCGTTCGATTTTATCAATTAGACCTATTTGATGAGGACTCCAAACTGGACTTGCATACTCTAGTTTAGATCTTACGTATACAATGTACAATCTGACTAACAGATTCTTATCCTTTGTCTTAAAGTTACGTAAAAGCATTGACGCTGTATAAAAAGCATTATTAGCAATTTTTTGACAATGATAGTTAAATTTTAAGTCATCAGATACCCAAACACCAAGGTCTTTAACAGTGGAAATAATAGGAAGAGAAGAATTATTAACAACGATATTAATTGGGAAATTGGGACGACCAACGACCAGTATATTACACTTAGAGACAGAAAACTGTAGCTGGTTGCAAGTCGCCCATGAAAAGACATTCGCAAGATCATTTTGAAGCTTAGCAACATCATCTAAAGTTGTAGTTCCTAAATATAACTTAGTGTCATCTACGTAAATTTTGACAGTCGAATATCTAACAACTTTAACTAGGTCATTTATATAAATTAGAAACAGGAGAGGTCCTAAAACTGAACCTTGGGGAACCCCACTAGTAACGGGCAACCATTCAGACATCGCATTCCCTATCTTAACTCTATGACGGCGTCCAGAGAGGTAACACCGAAGCCAGTTTAACACCTTACCACGTATACCTACTTGGTAACATTTGTGTATGAGTTTAGGATGTGAGACTGTATCGAAGGCTTTAGCTAGATCTAGATAAGTTATAAGCATACAACTCTTATCATCTATACTACGGGTCCAATCATTCAAGCAAAGCAACAATTGGGTAACAGTTGATTTACCCTGTAAAGAACCATGCTGGCAATCAGTTAGGATATTATTGTGTTCGAGTACCTTGAGTATGTGTGTTTTCACAATTGTTTCGAAAACGCGGCACACAGGGGATGTCACACTGATCGGGCGGTAATTATGAAAATCACTTCGTGACCCTTTATTTTTATATACTGGTGTGACATTAGCAATTTTCCAATCCAGGGGTATATTAGTAGTAAATAAAGACACTTGAAAGAGTGTACGTAAGACGGGAGCAATTGTGTGACTAATACCTTTAAGGAATGAGGAGGGTATATTATCAGGTCCAAAAGATGTTTTGTTACGTAAACTAGCTAAGGCATCTACCACTTCAGATTCAGTAATGTTGATGTAATCCAGAGTTTCAGTTACGACATAGTTTGTACATAGAGCAGGTAGATTATTATCTTGAACGAACACGCTAGAGAAATATTCACAGAAGACATGGGCCTTTTCAGTGTCTGATACTATAGGTGCATCATTTCCAATTAGAGCAGGTATACTTACACCACAGTTAACCTTATTATTTACAAATTTCCAAAAGGATGATGCATTATTAGCCGCAAGTATTTTTTGTTCGTAGTTAAAAATATCGTTAGCGCAGGACTTTTTAAACTGTTTAACACAGTTTTTCCACTGATCGTGATAAAGTTGGCTATTCGACTTTTTATATTTATTCCAAAGTTTACGTTTTTTGCGTCTAAGCTTCAGGGTTTCCTTAGTCAATATGCCTTTATACGTAGAACTACTTTTAGTTTTAGGTACATATAAATCAACGGCAGAATAGAAAACACCTTTCACGATAGACCACAAATGGTTGACATCGAAACTACTATCAAAAAGAAGGAACCAATCAGTGCATTGTAGAAATGTATTAATATCAGTATAATTGGCTCTAGCAAAATTTAATTTGGGAGTCATAGTTGGTATAATCTTAGGAAAGGTTATGGAAAACTTAACTGTTAGGTGATCGCTATTACTAAAGGGTGCATCAACACTAACATTAGTTACAGTATTGACATAATTACAGAAAATCAAATCTAGTAGATTATCAGCACGTGTAGGAGAATAAACACATTGTTGCAGGCTATTACTAGTGACAAATTCCAAAAATTGTTCAGCAGTACTACTAGTAGCAACATTATTCAACCAATCTATATTAGGAAAATTGAAGTCACCTAGTAATATGCACTTAATATCTGAATTTCCTACATATGATGCTATCTCAGAACAGAAATTTAAACAGTCACCATTAGGAATATTCGGAATTACATAGCAAATAATAAAGCGAACAAATTTCTCAGATAATTTAACGTCCAAAATCAAGGCATTATACGCCACTGAGCTAATACTTTTCACTAAATATGAATTATAACTCTTATGGACAAAAGCCGCAACTCCCCCACCCCTACCGCAATCTCGATCACTTCGGTACACATCATATCGAAAAGCAAAAGACAAATCAGGTAGCCCGACTTTTTCAGAAAACCACGTCTCAGTTACAAAAATTAACTCAAAGTTTAGATTTGAACTAAAAAATTCAGCGCGAAATTCATCTAATTTGTTGAAAAGACTTCTTGAATTAAACAAGATACAAGGAATAAATGATTGCACAAGTGTGCCATTAGGAGATAAACTACTTAAAACTGACCGTTTGGGGCCGCAGGGCGACCGACCACAATTTGACCACGTTTGATCACAATATTACTTTCCCCCTTCTCACGTCGCGTCCGAAGCTCCGAACGCAGAGCACGGTCACGCTCACGTTCTTCGAACGTTAGGTCCGGACGAACCCACACGTTGGAAAAAGGAGGGCCAAGGGTACGGAATATAGTAGAAGAAGCCAGAAAAGCACCCCTGGAAACATGATTAGAGAATTTGACTTTCACTATTTTCCAACGTGGGGTACTCTCAGGACCATCACGATAAGCAGTCACTATGTCACTAGCCTTCAGTCCTGCCTTTACGGCCATTTTTTCTGCAGCTTCTTTTACATTCAGTTCGACGTGCGTAGATGGGTCAAATTTCGGTAGATTAAGCACCACTAAGTTCAGCTTCTTATCGTTCTTCTCCAAGGTTTCATGAACACTCTTCGTCACCAGGTTGTCCAATTTGGGGAGCAGTTTTTCGAGTACAGTTGAAATGATAGTCGAGATTGTTTCTTCGGTCAAGCCAGAGGAAGCCGTATTCTTTGTAGGTGGGCCACTAACAGTTCGTTCGAGAGCAGCAACGCGTTGGGCTAGGCCTTGACAAACCACACATGGTTTAGAAATAAAGTCAATCACTCCCGCTTTCTCGCATTTTCGGTATATATCGACGGACATACCCACACAAACGGGGTGGGCACGAGCAGAACAAAGTCCGCATGGTACAATGCAGTCCATAGTCCCAAACGGTAAGCTGCAAGCCCAGCACGGATTCATATCAGCTGTAGTATTGTCAGAAGTAGAGTTTGCTCTAGTCGATCCAACCATGGCGGCAGTACAGGTCCAAAATAATCCCAAAATGAATTATGGATAATATATATCAATAAATACCAAATGATCCAATGCTGTTCCGGGAAACATGAATCAAAAAACATGTTGAACATGCAACTTTAAACTTGAAAAAATATATTTTAACATCGTAAAACTGATGATAAAGTAGTTTCAGTTAAATTAGTAATTAGGTAGTCTAGAACAAACAGGTAAGAACCCGTCATTTCAGCTTTTGTTTTGTGGTATTTTTTAATATTTCCATTAGCTTGTTTTTCAGTTTTGGTGCATTAAAAAACTCAGTCACGTCATGTGGCGTCGGTAGGTCATCGTGTAACACTGTTTGCGCCTTTCGCTTACGCACTTTGCTTGGGGCTTTGCTTGATGTTGTCTTGAATACAACATGTCGTACAGTATTTTTCCCAGGTTCCAAGTTATGGTAGTGCGCGCTTTGAATGTTTTTGGGACCAGTAAATAGCCGTATTGGCAATCTTTTCCTATTGGGTCAGCAATGTTTTTTGACACGGCTATGCACCATTCCATAACATTGCTACGTTGTTGTAGGCTGTCGTGGCGTTCACCACGAGGGCCTTTTGAGGCTCCCCGAAAGCAGCTTTTTTGCCCGAAAGCTCCTTGGCGGATTTTCTTCTCGAAATCTTGACGTTGTTTTTCATCCCCATAGTCCTTTTCCTCTAATCCCATTATCTCCTTCAACTTCCCCGAATGCACCCGAGTCAGGTGCGTGTCTAAGTGCTGCTGCACTGTATCGCACAAAGGGCACACCAAAGGCAACAGACTTCAGTCATCATTTAAAACAAAATATTGATCGTAACCATTAGTTTAAAAACTGTGCATGTGTAGCTGTACTCATGTCGATCTGTGGGGAATACACTTATTGCTCTAAACTAATTATCCGATTACTAATATATTTTATTGATATATAGATGATCAATCATTGAAAAAATCTCATGAATCAAGTTTTCTCTCCAGTTCAAGCAGCAATATTCAACTTTAGAAAGGATGGTAACGCCACCAATCGTCAACCTCGTCGATGATCATGTTAATGAAACCAAAACCAAATAACAGCTGCACATTTTTCGTAGGTATAAATGCGTGTACCCATCTCAGCAAGATTTTTTTAACATTAAAAGCACATCGGCACTTTTTGCCCATTATCACTTTTTGCACAATGGACTCCGGAGTCTTTGGAAATGGACTCTGGAACTACATTTACAGCAAAAAAGGGGGGTAGGGTGTAAAAGGGTGGGGAGCGAAGGGGAATCCGGCCGCAGTGTAACCCTTCAATTGTAGTTACTGTGCCAATTCGGCCCAGGGGCCGAAATTTGGAAAATTAAAACAATAGGTGTGGCCAGTTGAAAGGTCACCAAGTGTCACACTTGAAAAATTGAACAATATAATTTGTCAAAACAAGTTCAATAACAACAAGAACTAAAGGGGGGAAACAAATTTTCCTAGCTAGCTAGCTCAAAACTATGTAGCTTATCGGACTTGGCTTTGCACCTGCTTCAATATGTTATAAAAAAGTTACAAAAAGTGGTAAAAAAAGCTCATAAGCTAACTTTAATAAATTAGTCGGGTATGGAACATGCCTTTTTTAATTTAGCTTAACATATGTAGCTCATTTAAAAGAGCTCACAAAGCGCTTTAAAACGATATGCATATCGGTTATGTTTATTTGTTCATTTTATTGCAAAATTCCAAACATAAAATCCCGCACGGTGACATATTACGCTTTCGTGACAAACAAAATAAGCATGAACGCCAGCATTTTAATAACTTAATAGCAACTTAAACCAAAACGGTTAGTAAATTTATAAAAAAATTAACAAAATTATTAACAATGGAAAGCTAAGCATTTTCATTGTTTAAATTATTATGTCTATGAGTAAGTGTGCGAGTCGAAGACTGAAAGCTTCATAAACAATTTTCGCCAATTTTTTAATACCAGTGTCGTTAGAGGTCATCAAAGTATAAAATTTTCTTTATCACTAGAATTTGAGTTCAGAAAACAATTCAGATGCTCATTTCCAAGAGTATCATATAAATTGCATACAATCACAAAATGTATTTCATCTTCAACAGCCGACATATAACATAAACTACAAAGCCTTTCATTGCGAGGAGCTCTATGATCTGTTCGCCTATCCGACCGATCTTTTTCTATCTCCTTAATCATTTAATCGTAATCGCAGTTTTGTTAGCGCTTTTCTATGTGCAAAATTTTTTACGGCTTTCAGGTACCTCTCCATATTGAAAAGTTGTAAACTGTATATATGTATCTAGGCTTGCCAAATTTCGAGTTTCATTGTTATACTCAATAATAAATTTATCTTTGAGAAAATTTTTCAATCTGTTGTTTCAACACTTTTTTATCATCAACTAGTTGACTTTGCCAATCCTCATAAAGACCGCAAGACAACAAGACATGCACCAAGTAAGATATTTACGAATTTATACACGTATGTGAGGCTTTTTAAAACAGAGAGCAAAATAAACTTGTTTTTGAAAACAAAAGTCATCAGTTTCGATGAATTTACACCAATACTTTACCATAATTTTTATTCTGTAGTGGAAATCTTCCGAGTTCACAGTAAACACCACATGCTGGTGTTGTAGCTTTTACATTAGGGAGGCGTTTCAAGAAGCTGATATGCAGTTTTTCAAAATTCAAATTTGTAATAGAGCTGACCAATTAACTTCACACTTCGCATCCATAATTCAGTACAATTTTTAGATCAATCAAATCAAATTTTTAACATGTACACCAGTAATGCCAATCCCTCATTTTTATCTTTACCGTAATTGGCTAAACAGTCTGAAATTGGTCCTGGTAATGTCGCATAATAGGGTTAAGTGGTTAGAAACTCGAACACCTTAAAAAATAAAAGTTTTTTACAAACCACCATTGTTCAACTGCGAGTTAGTCTGCGATGCTTTTTAAGTCTGTCTTTTTTTACGGCCTTGCGCTGCTTGTCACTGTTGAAGTGTTTCATACTGCTGGGGGTAAGCAATGCTCATCAAGATAAATTGCATGACATTAAAAATGAAAATTAAAGTTCACAATACATTTCGCTTTGTGCATGACCTAACTCATCCAATGAAGTTGTTGTACGCAGTTGAGATAAAACCTTTTCTTCCCGCCTTTTTTAATTTTGTAAGTCCAAGCTGTAGCCAGGAATTGAAATATAGCCGGTTGGTATGTGATTGGCACCGCTAGCCACTCGACCACCGGCTTATTTCATTCTGATACCTAAGGCTTCCTCGTGAACCAGTAGTAATACAGTGCAAGTGCAATAAATTGTTAGTTTAGAAACTACCGAAGGAAAGTGTTACAGATAATTTTTTATTTTATTGTACGCAGACAGTTTTATTGCAGCACAAAAAGTAAAGAATAACCATACGGAAAATATTAACAAAAATTTCCCTCCAAGCCCGCAACAATTGACCCCGACAGTTGCGTCTGCACTGCTTTTGTCAAAAAAGAAGAATACAAAAAGCAAATCAGAAAATAGTGGTTGGCGGATGAAAGGAAAAACGCAAGAAACGTTCTTTGGCCGAGGAACAAAATCAACGGATGCCATCAATCTAACAACCGTCATCACTACTATTAATCCGCGAAACGAACAAAGTAAGTAAGTAAGTAAGTAAGTAAGTAAGTAAGTAAGTAAGTAAATAAGTAATCTAACACTGAAGGAAATCAAAATGCTCATAATGCCGGCTAAAAAGATATACTTTACTCATAAATCTTGATGGTGTTTGTTGAAACTTGAAACGCACAAACAAATTCTTCTAAACTTTTGGCAACTAAAAGGTGATTTGCATTTGTTATTAACCTCAGAACAAAAACGTTGAAGTTAAAAAAATAAGTGATTTCTTGCTGGATATATGTTTAGATGTATGTTAGATATACATACGTAAAATATGTTAAATGTTGAAATATGTTAAGATATGGATCTCAGACTCAGAACCATTTTTTTGCTGGATTAAAGGGTTTAGTTTAATTGAACAAAACGCTTCATGCTGAACACTTCCATTCCAAAACTTTTGGAATAAATGGACTCAATTTTTAGCGTACTGCTTTTAGTCAGACTAAATTTACTTAAATACATGACAGCGTAAAACTAAAGTCTGACCAGAAATTGCTGAACCCTGAGAGAAAACAATTGGCGTGATTTTTGTGACTACTTGCTGTACTCTTAATGGCTGAAATTTGTTCTTTTTGTAATGAAATCACATGTTTCTTTTTGTTTCAGGGTTCAGCCTTTTTTGGTCAGACTTTAATGTTGAGCGTGCATGTTTAATCCGCTTGGTCCAAAAGTGGTTTCGAAATAAGTTCGGACTATAATTAAAACGCTGACGTATTTTAACTGGTTTAGTCTAATGTGTCATTCATATACTTCGCACTAAAATAAGTCTAGACTATTTAAGGTGGTAGTTACGTTTTCGCAGCTTTTTTCAATGTTCTATTTTGTAGCAATTACTAAATCAATTTACAAGCGGTCTTTTGCATATTATTAATCAACTTATTTTTTACAAAATTACAATTTTTCAAGAGTCGGTATTACTTCTAGTGTGCACGCCAACTATTTTGGTGAAGCTCATCAGCTCAATTTTATGCATTTTTCCCCGTATTTCGTTATTTCTTCACTGTGGTAAACAAATTCCGCATACAATTACGTAATTTATACCAAAGGCACGTTGATGTGTTATGAAACTGCTGGTATGCTTAACTAAACGTAATAATTTAGCAGATTTTTACAGTGAGCAAAAGTTTGCCTCAAATTTTTCTAAAAAGTCAAGAAACGGCAGTTTTTATGACTTTGGTAGGCTGTAACTAAAAAAATAATCAACCTTTTCACTCAATTCGAAAAAGGTATAGGACAAATTTATTTGGCTACTGTCAAATAAGCTGTTTTCGCATTCTTATGAACGGAACAGGATATTGGTTACTTCAACTGAAATCACTCATTATGCTCAGAAATGACGGATTTTTTAAAAAATTTTAATTCAGTTAAATAGGGCCTCATTGGGGTCAGCTCATAGTATATTAAGCACAGTTTTCCCGTACCCGTTGAAAAAATGGCAGATAAAAGTTTTAAAAATGACGTTTCAGGAGACTGAAGAAAATTTGCAATTTTTGAAGGGGTTTATTAACACTGTCAATGCTCCTGGCTGCTGTGACATATACTAACCAAATTTTGCAGGTATAATAGATGCATACGGGACTATGTACATGTAAATTATTGTGCAAAGTGGTTATCGGTATTTCGTGATATTGGCATGAGAAGTCAGAATTGAGGTAAAATAACTTCAAAGTTACGGATCGCCTAGAACAACTAACAGAAATATGTCATATTTTAGCTGAAAATATTCTTAAAATAAATTGGGTTAGACCTTTTTTGATTGGCTTTTCTGAGTAGTGTAAGAGCCACAGAAATTTGCATACAATTTTGTAAGTCCTCAAAAAATACACAAAAAATCCAGTTTTTTAGATATAAATTAATCGTAAAAGTTTGAATCAATGTTAAAATTAGCTGAAATGTTGCTATTTACATTCGCAATGTTCGTGCCAAGTTTGGTTATGTTCCATCAAGTAACTTTTGAATTATTGCAAAAACTTCGAAAACGTAACTACCACCTTAATTGGCATCCTAAATATTAAACGGACATTTTAATTCAAAAAAGTCTTGATACTTAATTTTGAAACGTCAAATATTTTTGTAGTCTCAAAGTATTGCCACCAAGAAGAATTGTATCCCATTGGTAACTACGAATATTGCATTCTTTACGCCGAATACACTTTCAACTATTCTCAAATACGATGCAATCAATTTGACACCGATCTTGCGGTGTACGACAACTCTAGCAAACTGGCTTACAGTTACGCAGCGAGTATTCTATCGTAAGCAATTATTGTCACTTAAGATTGTCCTCACTCTTTTAACTTATATTAAATAAATACAAACTGGGCTTTTTCATTAGGAAGCACTAAAATCTATACCTAAATTAAAATTTGTTGACATATTGCTACGGAATTTCTAAGAATTGCTGAGAAATTGAGTTATTGGGTAGTTATCTACGCGTAACTGACATGTTTAGGGCGTGCAACATGTGTAATTCTAATTTTAGCGATCAAGAAGTTGAACTGTGGACGATTTGCCCTAGTGCAAAAGCTAATAAGTGCTGCTACTATAAAAAAACCAGACAAGTAAAAGTTAGTAGTTCAAACTGCGCCCACCAACGGCAGGCACTTTGTCAAAGACCAAGTAAGCACTTGACGTTGTAATGTATATATAGGCAAGAGTACATAATAGAAAGAGTATGACAATCTTCCTATTATGCCTACGGGCGTGCGTCCAATGCGAAGCGTGAAATAGCCCGTTTATGTACGGTTTTGAGGGGAGGTACCCCACCTCAACTGAAGATCCCGTACTCAACTGAGGGGGGTACTTCCTCCGCAGTTCGATACCCCGTACTGAGTACTGCCTACTACTACTGCTACCCCGCCCCTCAGTTCAGTTCCCCGTCTTCAGTTGGGGGGGAGGGGTATCCCCCTCATTTCAAGACACTGAGAAATACCTTGCGCTACCCCCCCCCCCCTCAATTCAGTACCCCGTCTTCAGTGGAGGGGGGAAGGTACCCCCCTTCAGTTCAGCACATCGACAAAAGTCCTTGTCAGTGTCTTGAAATGAGGGGGGTACCGCCCTTCAACTGAAGACGGGGTAACGAACTGAGGGGGGTACCCACCCTCAGTTCAGTACGGGGTATCGAACTGAGGGGGGGCACCCCCTTCAGTTGAGTACGGCGTCTTCAGTTGACGGGGGGGGTAGCGTATATATATACTTGGATCGATCCTAATGATCCAGTGAAACAGAAACTTGATGATGATCAATACAGCAGATGATTAAAAACGTAAAGCAAATATATATTACATAACTTTACACAATTAAATTTATTCACTGATTTAGTACGTACCGATCAACACTATCTTTTATCCGGTGCCAACATTCATACTTCTGTTTGTTTGTGACCTGCATAATTTGTCACCCTAAGCTGCAAGCTCAACTTAAGGATTGTTAACAAAAGTCAGCCGTTGTGGTCTCAGTGGTGCAGTGGTAAGCAGGCATGACTTTGAATTGAAGGATCCGAGTTCGAATCTCGGTGAGACTAGTTTTTTTTAAAATGCTCGTCTGTTTAATTTAATTTTTTTAAATAGATGTTTAACCTTAAAATTTATCACTTTTTGTCATAAGATAGGCTTTGAGCGACTCAGCAGTAAATGTTAACAGCACGATGCACTTGAAAATCTTTTATGCGACATTAATGACCGCGTTTAATATTTTCTGTGGAATATTGACACTCAAACCTCACAATTAACCAATGCTCACCCAGCAGAAGAGATTGTTCGTCAAAAATTTTGCGTCGTCTAACGCACATGCCTAAAATGCAAATCTGCTGCGCAGCAGATTTTGGTTCACAGAGTGAAAACATAGTTTGATATTGCCAGGCCCATTTTGCGTTAGGCTTTGCTTGTTAAAAAATTATGTTATGTTAAAAAAGGCTTTAAATTAATTCCGCTGTGAAGTATGTGTTATAAATGTGAATAGGTCTTTAAACTAGTTCTTTTATACTTCTATTCAAAACATCTAAATGAACGGTCATACTATTCACAAACATGAGTAGACTTCGCTATGCCTTTGGCTTAGTCAGTGAGAATAGCTACGAACTTGACGACGGTCGGTTGGTTTTTCCCGGCGGGTTGTGCCTGTTATTTGTATTGCCCCCAAATTATCTATATCTGCCCCGTGTTCCGTTTGTTTTATTAATAAATCATTTCTACCCGGATTTTCTGTGTCTTCCTCGTGTTTTTAGGGCTTGTGAGTAGTTTAAGTAGTTCTTGCGGGTTTTGGGTAGTTTTTGGGTAGTGAGCGAGCTGAGGCCCTATCTTTCGGCCTAGGACGGAAACACTTCGGTTCGGACCTAGAATTAGGACCAAAACTTCGCATGGCAAGGCTGCCAGTCCGAATGTCAACGTCCGAAGCTGAAAATAGGGCCGAAGTACCTATTTTTCTGGAAAAAGTCACCCCCTTAGGCGTTATGCTGCCCAAATTTTTCAGAAATTTTTGACTTTGTTTTAATTTCTGTGTGTAAAATTTTCCTGTGGTTTTTGGAGTGAAATTTAGTTAAAATTTCTCGGAAATTGCGCCTAAATTCACATGAGCATTCAAAGATTCAAAGTTCTGTTTCGGATCTCCCTATTTACAAAGATTCGGAAGAATTGTCAATCGCAGAGCGAGTCAAAAATAAGAATAAGGAAAAGCACGGTTCGGTTCCGAGTTTAGACGCAGTTTTGCAACCATCTACCCTCCCTAAGCCTGCGGAAATCCCAAAAGTCGAAAAATTTGATCCCGAATTTTTGGGCTTAGGCTCGCAATTATTGGAAGCAGAGGAAGAAGATAACAAGAAACCCCCCCTCCCCAACGAACTGAAAATGAATTTCCAGGATTTCACACGCCGTGATTACATCGCAGCGTTCAAAAACCTCCCCCCTTTTCAGGGCACAGGGACAACGACCAAAGTTTCGAACTTTGTTCGAAATTTTAAATCGCTGGTCCGTATTAATGGTGTTCCAGAGAACGCCTGGTTGCCGCTCATGTCCAACTGTTTGGGAGACAAGGTTTTGACGCAAATTGGCGAACTGGGGATGCCCGATTCTTATGGGGGACTTAAAGCCCTCCTTTTCCGAATTTATGAGCCTTTCCCCACTACAAAAGAACAATGGGCAGAACGTTTCTTCACTCGTTACCAGCGCCCGGCGGGAAATTCGCATACGTACATCACCGAACTCCAGCTTCTGACGGCCAAAGCTTTTAGTTCTGAATCGGAAAATATGCGTTCGAAACGCATTATTGAACAATTGAAAAAAGGCCTGAAACCAGAGCTGCGGGGAAAAGTTATTCCCGTTTTGGCGGATGCTAAAAGTTGGACCGGGACTGGTGCCGAAATTTTAAATCGAGCTTTGAAAATTATAACGGGTGTCGAAAAAGACATGTTGTGCATGGAGCAATACGCTGCGGTAGCAGCTCAACCCGGTCATGCTGACCAGGGAAATGGAAGTACGCAGACAGTATTGTATATGTGTTAAGAGGGTGAGCTAAAAAATATATTTTGTGGACTAGGACACTGCGTGTGTTAAGAGGGTGAGCTATGAAGCTGTACGTAAACTGTGTAGTACTCACAGCAATGCTGAAAAAATTGTGAAAAATTGAGACGCTTAAAATCAAAAGAATAACGTACCTTCATTTTTCCTGTTGAGCCACAGCCCAACAGGTCTTTAATTATGATTTTGTATTCTTACAACGTTAAAGTACTCATGTGCGGAGTTTGTTTTACACGTCCGCCTCAGTCAAATTGCACCCGTCCACCTACTTATTCAACCTTGCTGGGTTGCTTCTGTTTATGTACTGCCGTTGCAATTTCCGCCGTTACATAGGCATGGTAAAAAAAATTACAAAAAATTGCTTTCCCCTGAGTCGATCCAACAGCCTTCGGTTTATGAGTACAACAGCTAAACCACTACACCATTCTGCCGTCTTGTATTGTATAGCTAAGAGTGCCTATTAAAATTTATTCCATATGGTGCCTATGTTACAACATTGAACATAGTTTAGCAATTTTTGCAGATAAAATGTTAGCGACATGCATGCCTATTGAACAAAATCTGAAGGTTTTGCATTCTGATTAGCAGACAGGTTTAGTACGTGTGCATCAAAAATTACAGGTTAGCTGTCCCAACAGGTTTACGATGGCCTCTGACCAATGTACTTAAAAATTAAAACTTTTTGCTTACTGAATGTTATTGTCGAAATTGGGGCTTGTTTCTTATTTGTGGCAAAAAAGTGTGCGTCAACACATTACGTGTATTTTACAAGCTGGCCAATCTGATATCTTGCTGTTTTGCTGATTTTATACGTCCCTAATGTGTGATGTCTGGCTTTAATGGCGATTGGTCCAAAATATTGGTTGATATTGGTGATCTAGTGTTTGGGAGTAATTATTTGACACCACACAGCGTTGGACTTGTTTCTCAGTAAACGTAATATTTCAAAACAAAAACCTTTTTTTTGCCACCTAAGAACAAAACTGCTTTGGCGAGTGGCGACACTACCACTTTGAGTGGGGCTTGTGCCATGCCTCCGAGAAAACAAGCAACAATTTCGTTCAAAATTTATGGAGTACTGATCCAAGGCCACGACCAGCCTTGTGGTCTGTACTAGTAGCAGTAAATTTCAGTGCAAGTCATATTGGGCAAAATCTAAAACACTTGAAGAAGTTGCTTCAAAAGAAGTTAAACCTGTCGCTTGAGATGAATGAGATAAAAACGTTGGGAATCACACTCGCGCCGGTGTTAGGCATGCTGAAAACTTTGCCGCAGCCCTGAACTTCACAGGCCACATTTATTGCTCACTGCATTTCCAGAGGTCTTGCTTTGGTTTTCACAGTCTCAAACATACAGCATGTGCAGCTAGAATACCTAGGATTGAACTCGCAGCTGTAATTAGCTGCCATAAAAAGGTAAACAAAACTTGACAATTTTTTTTATCGTATGTAACGTTTTTGCTATATCATAAAATGCATGAATAAGAAAGTTTCGCGGTTCGGAATAATCCACAAACATGCAACAGTCGGTGAATACCGCACCAAAACAACCATTGAGCACTTTTTGAATCAGTGTTGAGCAAGTTAAAGGTCTATAATGCAAAAGTTTCGACATCTCACAGCCAAAAATACCGGCAAAGAAATATATAATTGGAACTTTTCTGACCGATTTAGATCAAACCTTTAGATTCTGTTGAACGCAGCTTAAGTCAAGTACCATTTTTGGAATAGCCGCATGCATAGCCCTTAAAATATTTTTAAAACTACCGCCAAATTACGTTTTACTTAGTTATGCCTATGCGTGGAAATGTACTTTTTTCAGGAGCTTCTTTTTCAACATTTCTTAAATAGATTTAATTAACAACATTTTTTGACTCAAAAAGAAGAGTTTAACGGTTTTTCTTTTAGAAAACAAAATAAAAACGCATCTTGTCTTTTATGCGCTACAGTAACCTAAAAATGCTAACATCAACATATCAGGCTAGCTGGCCTGCTCACACACAAAACAGGATCGCACACAGCACCAAAATTGTACTTTAACATTCACACTTGGTTGCCATAATGAATCGTAAGACGTTTAGCTAGCGCAAATCAAACGTAAGTTCCTGTCGCTACTGTCGTAGCGACAGAAAAAATATGTGCAAAAACATTTGCAATTGTCAGTATAAAAAGCAAACACTGAAAATGTACGTATTTTTAACTTTAAGCCTGTTTCACGTGTAAGCACATTTTGCGCCATGGAGCGTTGCATACACGTGCCATGCAACGCGCCATGGTGCATGACAGGGTACATTACATGGTGGATTACATAGAGCGTTTTATGACGCATGCTATGGCACATTCCGTGGCGCATGCTGTGACGCATTTTATGGCTCATCCCAAGCCGCATTATTTCACATATGGGCGCAAGCTGAGGAAAATTTTAGAAAATAATATGCTAATTTAAAATATTATTCCTGAATATTACACTGAGTAATATAATGTAAAGTTATATGTTATATTTTGTTGTAGAATGAAATGTAGAATGCTGTAAGTAACTTGAAACTGTTCTATTATTACCAATAAAACATATAACGTATCTTTTAATATGGCGTGTCACAGAACATGCTGATGAATTTGATACCTACCTAGCATGAACATAACAGAACATCACAGATTAATCCATATGGTGCTCTAATTTTGCACAAGTCCAAACTGTAGCCAGGGGCCTGTTGCACAAAAGTCATAAGCACAAGTTCATGTGTTAATAAGTTCATATGTTAATAAGTTGTAATGCGAATTAGTAAAAAAGTAATTTGAACCATCACTGGTTGGCTCTCCTTTGCTTCAGGTGCCAAGTGTTTTGGTGTGATTGGCGCCCGTAGCCACTCGGCCACCAGCTTTTTTTTATTCGGATACCTAAGGCATCCTCATGAGCTAATCCAGTCTGTGAAACATTAGTCCGCTTGATTTCGATGCTCTGAAATATTCCCAGTGCAAATGAATCGCCAGTTTAAAGACTGTCGTGGGAACGTGTTATAGAGGCATTTTTTATTTTATTGTACGCAGACAGTTTTATTTTAGCACAAAAAGTAAAGCATAACCATACGGAAAATATTAACAGAAATTCACCTCCAAGCCCGCAACAATTGACCCCAACAGTTGCGTCTGCACTGCTTCAGTCAAAAAAGAAGAATACAAAAAGCAAATCAGAAAATAGTGGTTGGCGGACGAAAGGAAAGACTCCAGAAACGTTTTTTGGCCGAGGAAGAAAATCAACCTATCTCACCAATCTAACAACCACCATCACTACTATCAATCAATGTAACCGAATTTGAGTGAAACAACATCTATATTCGGCCGAAAAAACAAGATGCTTAATGCCGGCGAAGCTTTAAATTAGGTCAAAATCTTGATTGTGTTTGTTGAAATGCTCACATTAACATATTTTTCAAATCTTTACGAAGTTTAAAGTTTACGTTTAATCGAACTAAAGGCATTATGCTAAAATTGACGTACTTTAACGTGTCCAGTAAGTCCCATAAAAATGGTAACGGCTACTTTAAGTTTTGAAACGTTGAATATTTACAGTTTCACAGTATTGCCACCAAGAAAAATGGTATCCCATTGGTAACCACGAATATTGCATTCTTTACGCCGAATACACTTTCAACTATTCTCAAATACGATGCAATCAATTTGACACCGATCTTGCGGTGTACGACAACTCTAGCAAACTGGCTTACAGTTACGCAGCGAGTATTCTATCGTAAGCAATTATTGTCACTTAAGGTTGTCAATACTCTTTTAACTTATATTAAATGAATACGACTGGGCTTTTTTAATAAAAAGCACTAAAATCTTCGTAGCTATATCTAAATTAAAATTTATTGACATATTGCTTTTGAATTTCATATTAAGAAATTGAGTTATTGAGTAGTTATTTACGCTCAAATGCCATGTTTAGGGCGTGCAACATGTGTCATTCTAATTTTAGCGATCAAGAAGTTGAACTGTGGACGATTTGCGCTAGTGCGAAAGCTAATAAGTGCGCAAAAAAAAACCAGAAAAGAAAAAGGGCAAACCGCCACCAACGCGGCCCAACCAAAAAAAAAAAAAAAAAAATATATATATATATATATATATATATATATATATATATATATATATATATATATATATATATATATATATATGTGTTAAACCACGAACCACGGGGCTCTTAGGGTTCAGGCTCAAAAGGCGAGGGCACGAGGGCGAAAAGTGACCGTGCGCCCGAGCCCGGTGGAACGTGATCTAACGGTTGAAGACCGCAACAAACGGCCTAAAACTCAACTCTCCGGCCCTCACTTAGGTCCGGGACCTACGCATGGCATCACCAAAATAGCTGCAAAGCCCTACAAAAACACCCAACACAAAACAAAATTGGAGATGACACAAAAACTACGAGTTAATAAATTTTATTGGAGGCCGAATAACAAAATATAACAAAAAGGAGGAAAACGAGTAAAAACCTAACTCAAATCATTCCCTAAGCTCAGGGGAAGCTATTCCTAGTCTCAAACGGCGCGCGAGGCCCTAAATACCTAACCCCGTTTCAATGCGTCGGCGCCACCCCCCTTTTCACGACGTCTTCACCAGCTCACACTGACTATAAGCCAGTCACACAATAGGACATTATATATTTTCGGCAATACGCCGATTGGCCTAGAAATAGCTTCCCATTAAAAACCCGAATGAAAAATGTATAAAACTATTTAAATTGTTAAAGAACTTTTCTGAATTTGGGCGCTAGAGTGTGAATAACTTCATGTTTTGAATGCATATATTCATATTCACATTTCTTGTGCTGAGTCACGATTTTACTACGCTGTAAGCCAAACAGCAAGCCAGAGAAACTACTGGCAGCCTTTCTAGTAATTTCTGAACTCAAGGGCGCTACACAGAGCGCTGCGAAGTCATGAAAACTGCCAAATATAAAAATGAAGGAACGCGTGTCTTGGCTTAACTCCGCGATTGTGAAACGTGAATAGGAGTGAATTTTGAAGATGTATATGTCTGTATGAGTGCGAGAAGGCCTGCCTCGACCAGGGGGTGACCCCCAATTTATAACAGGTGCCCCCCTGCGCGGGCACGACGCCTCGGCGTGTCTAGCGCATGTCAACGGGTACCTCCTGGTTGAGGCACGCTCTCTCGCGCTCCTTACGCCCAAATTCAGCTACTAAAGAATTTTTAAACCCGCAATTTACACATACAATTTATAAAGTCAATTTTAACAATCTTTCCTGAAAATACACAAATGCAATTAATTATACAAACAAAACAAGATGGCAAACGCCAATGACCCGTTAAAGATACTCGTTTTGAGCTCAAAATTTTGAGGTTCTGTCTCACAATAAACCGACGAAAATCGAAACCGATCAACCCTCTCAGCGTGAAAATTTCCCAATTCAATTTTAAAAATCCTGCCCCCCTCCTGGAGGTCCCACTAGATCT
>JASANF010004843.1:0-58311 GCA_030248245.1 Trissonchulus sp. WLG1_4
TAGACAAATTAAACTATCTGTGTATAGAACTATGCTAAGGCTTTCATATCTGCTTAAAATGAGGGGGACTGCCCTTCTAGATTTGCCGATAACAGTCAACAACTTAACAACTTAAATCGAAAAGTTAACAATTTTCAGGTTATCCAATGGCACTCTCTTTACACGTTTCTCGACATTATGCCAAATAAATGCATAGTATGTAGTATGCATGTAAATATGTAAATACATGTAAATATGTAAATGCATATGTATGTAGTATGAAAACGGGCGTTCTGGGCCCTCCCGCAGCCGCAGAACTCCCTCCCTCTCGCATCCAATTTAAACTATTAAAAAATCTAACTAGGCTTTCTGACACCTCCCGCTAGCAATTCCTCCCTCCCTCTCACAGCCGCCACTGGAAGTAGGTATATATAAGTGTGTTTACTAAAACCAGCCCTCTGTGTTCCTCCTCCACGGCTTCGGACGTGGCATAGGCCCATTACTGGTTTTTTTACATTATTATTTAAAAATGTGCAATATATACAACTCAAACTAAAATATACAATGTGTTTTGACGATCACATCAATGAAAACAATTATTAGCAAACTTGAAAGGTGATAAATTTTTTTCCAGAATCTTTCAGAACAACTCGTTCGTGATCAAAAATTTGTAGGTATAATCCAATTCAGGCGGAATTTTATCAGAAATCAAGTGTAGCAGTTCCGTTGATTTATTAGTCTGGAAGGCTATTGCAGAAGGCATCGAAAGCATCTTTACCATGTTTTCTAATGAACATCACCAAATCTTGATTGGCTTTGTACGGGGTTTTCAACCGTAAGTCTGCTCCCTTCGACTTGTTAATAACCTTCCACTCAATCTAAAGGGGCAATACTAACTCCAATTTCAACTCTTCAGCAAACGCAACGAGATTTGGAAGAAGACGACCGTTCTCCATGACTGTCACAAGAAAACTGATGCAGAAAAAAATTTGCTCAGGCTTAAATACGTTCAAATCTGACTTAACTAGTGTTAACCTGTTGAAACCAGTTTAAAAAACCTGTTCTCTATTATGACTCAGTGCAACGGAATTTTAAGCGAAAACTAATGTTATCCTGTTTAAACCAGTTTAAGAACCTGTTCTCTATTATGACTCAGTGCACAGGAATTTAAAGCAAACTAGCCCTCTGTGGTCTTTCTCCACGGCTTGGGACGTGGCAAAGGCCCATTACTAGTTAAAAATGTTATTTCAAAACAATTTTCATTTTAAAGTTTCTCCAATTGAATAAATTTTATAATGACCATATGCATAGCTAGAAATACCATCATCTAACACATACCGTTGTCATCATAGCAAGACAAACTTGTCTTATTCAAATGTACAGTATACAATTGATGTAAATTGCTACGTATCAGATTCATGTTATGATGCATACAAGTACTATTAAACAATGTATTTACATAATCATTATGAGATATACATTTTTTGACAACGGATTTTTTTATACCTTTAGCACGTTTTTTATCTACGCTATTACATACAAAACTATACATCTTGGCACGCAGTCCACAAAATTCGCTAATAGGACTCCCAGCAGTCTCATCCTTCATTTTCCCCAAAACCTTTTTATTTTGCGTTGAAAACAAAGAATGAGATTGAGGGTAGTCTGAAGTATCATACAAAGTTATATGAGTGTACATGTCATAAAATACATTGTCAGTCTTAATATAACAACAAAGGCTATCCGTATCAGTAAACAATAACTTAGCATTAGCTCCATACTTTGAAACCATTTGACAATAATGAAAATCATACATTAATGATTTTGACAAATCCAACACAGTAAAACCAATATAAATAGGTTTGCAAAGTTGAACACTAGCACGTTTCATAGACACAGCAACTAAATCCTCTGAAAATATAACCGAACGGTTATATCTAGGTTTAGCTACAAGTTTACGAAATTTGCCTTGCTCAGTGACAAGTTCAGTTGATTGATAGGCGCGGACATTCTCCATTGTTTTTCCAAAAACGGCATTGTTCAGCAACTTGAATAAATTCTTTTCAAAATCGCTTTTGGCATTTTTTCGCATATTAGATTAGTGTTAAACATGATGTAAGGCTTCATCCATGACACTTGGGTGAATTTCAGCACACGATGAATTTTCTTAAGTGTCATTCTCAGTGTCAAATACAGTTTTAGATTTCGATAATGCAGGATGTAACGAGATTTTGACATCAGATTAGGAACAAGTTTTTCCACTTTCAATGGCTTCATTCCATTTATCTCACAAAGTGAAGCAGCATACGGTGACAACATTTCATTGTTGATTTGCATTTTTTCAGGAGCCAGAGGATAGTCGTTATGTTTGTCATGAAGTTTTTCAGTGTGATCTATTACACCACATAAAAAAAATATAAAATATATATATATATAAATATAAAAATAATAATAAAATTAATACTCCAACACATACCCAAAACCAACCACCCAAACCAAACCACACACAAAACCACCAAAAAAAAACAAAAAAAAAAAAAAAAAAAAACACCAAGATCATAGAGATTACATTTGAATCGTAATTTGGGCAATGAGGATTGTTGGCTAAGCAAGCGGGAAAACAAGCCCAATACAATTTTCAAAAAATAAATACATTTCAGGGTCTCTTAAAAGCTGCAGTGAAACATCGGTTAATTTAAGACATGCATCCCATCCAAATGAGGGCAATGTGAAATAATGAGCTGGATTAAGGCCATAGTGTCGCAGACAGAATGTTCGAAAGGTTTCAAATACATCGGCCAATAATAAAACATCCGTTTTCAGGTAAAAATCATGATATTGTCCCAGGTTTAGTATGTCAAATTTTTTCCAAACCTCTTGAGCATGAACATAATCTTGGTTACTTATGGAAGCGTCATTAAGCTGACTCCAAAATTCATTTATTGACGGCAATTGTGTTTCGTCAAAACACAACCAATCATCCATGTAATCCTATGGGTATACACCTTTGCGAATCAACAAGGGTAGTTGATTCGGAGGAAATTCTTCACTTATCACTTTAAACATTTGTTTTCTTTCTTTCGCCAAGTTTTTTACCAAGGCCTCCAAAGAACTTGTTAAAAACTGGATGCTGTCAATAAATTTTATCTTCCACGACTCTTCCTCATCGTCAGCTTCATCATCAATAAAAGAAAATGTCTTTCGTTTTGGACTTTTGGATTTCTTCAAGGAAAAACTCAGATAATCCTCCATTGCTTAGAGATACAATCCATTTGCAGTCCCATTTTCTGACATTTAATTCCAATTTTTTGCATGAGTAAATGGCCATTATAACGTCTCACATTATGAATAACAACAACGATGTCTCGACTTCGACGTAGCCCAATATTGCAGCTATTGTGTGCTGCTCCTCTGTAACGCCCACAGTAGTGACAATTATCTCTTGCAGGTGTTTCCAGGTCCAGAGACTTTTTACACAAGTAGCAGTCGTTAGCCATATTATGCCGCCTTTGTTCATCTGTAGAGAGATTTAACGGTTGCGATACGCTGTAGTCAGTCTGATAATTGTCATTTTTTTACAAAATTACCTCCAAAAATTTTTCCTCGCAGTCTTTTCCCCTGTAAATGACGCTCTTTTCAATGTTCGTTTCCAGTCCACAGCAATTTTTTACACCAATAATGCCAAATCCACATGGTGTGTGTTTCTGATATTTAAACGTAAATGACGAGTCATTTGTTGGGACACATCCTTGAATTTTTTCTGTTAAGCACTCGAAATCAGCATAGAGAACATAAGGAACACGTTGCATTTTGTGAATATTGTTAAACTTTAAAGAATCATCCGTTGACATTTCCACTCTCGTTAAATCATTCTTTTGACCCATTTCCAGATGTTGAATTTTAGCACTTTCACTATACTGAGGAATAAGACAACGTGGACAAAAGTATTTAGTTCTATGTCCACCACGTTGATCAGATAACAATCTATCCAAATGTTTAATCCAACAATAATGTTGTTTTGAAAACATCGTTATTAATAACAGATCAATATTTCGCCATTGGTTTTGTTTTGAAATCAATCACGGATACAATTTGTTTTCCTCCAATTCATAAACATTCACAGCCAATTGATTCAGCGTTTCAAATCGAGACGCATCACATAGTGTTACAGGAAATGAAATTCCATTGAAATTAAGCTCATGTTGATGAAGATAATAAAAGTTAACCCGTTCACCATGTTGTTGCGTAGGATGTAGGGCAGCAAGTATACTTCATTCAAAGCACTGTTGATCATCGTTTTTTATATTGACCACAGCCTTTCTTATGAAGAAAACCAGGAAGAGGGATATAACAATTTCCCTTTAGAGGCTGATAATGGGCTAGGTGTACATCTAGATGACCAATTTCTTGAAAAAGCCATCCTGAACCTCTTTGCACAAACTCTTCCATATTTGCGAGAATTTCAGGAAATGCAGCTTTGATCTCTTCTGTCGTATCAGATCCTCGCAACAACAATCTATTTCTCGCGTTCAAATGTGTAGCGATTGTTTCTGAATGGTTTGTCGCTTTTGCAAATGATATTTGAAGACTTATTCATAGTTTGACTCCAGTTTGTTCTTCCAAAGTTGAATCAACCGCTTTTTTTAGTTTCAGGATTTGGGAACGTAAAAAATTCTTTGGATCGATTTTAGCTTCCGACAGATCCGGTCTAATCGTGATTACCCGTAAATCGTTGCCAAGAGCTGTTTGGCTATATATTCCGCTTGTTGGTTAAACTTTTTAGATGTCGAATGTTGCACCACAAGTGAAGCAGGAAGTTTTCTTTGATGCAGTAGCAAGTGTTTGTTTCTGTCATTAATTCTGGCGAATAATTTTCCACAAGTGCTGCAACTGTGTTTTTTCATACCATCATGTACTTCTGACACATGAGCAAGTAAGTTCTTCTTATGGTTAAAAAATTTTCCACACTGTTCACAAACAGCGCTGTTGAAGGACGTACCCTGATTGTTGTTGATGTGTTGGCGGCAGTAGTTGCTGGAAAAACTTGCCATCTTGGTCCAGGCTGTTGGGGGTGAGTGATGTTGTCATCCAGACGGTCATATTGTTTTTTCAAGTGACGAGTTAGGTTCTCTTTTCTTGTAAACCGAGTACCACAGAAAGAGCAAGTAAACGCAACCATGTTTGAAAGTAAAAATGAATAAACTGAAAATTAATTCCCTTATATACAATAACGGATGCCTCATCTCCAGCTTGATTGGCTAAAAGTCAACCACGTAACTTTTCTTGCCAGTTAAAACCAGTTTTAACTAGAAAAACAGTATTTTCCAAGTTAATTGATGAGTCTGACTCATGGTGAGAACCAATACAACTCATCACTACTATTACTCATTACTATTACTCATTACTACTATTCATGGTGAAACTGTTTAGTCATTTTGTTGGTCTAATTTTATGTGATGCCCATGCAAACTAGTGCAATCCAGTTTTCTCTGCCCTGATGACGCCCAACATCAGTTCAGTACAATAATTCAAACGACCTACAATTGACAAAATTCCTGAGAGATCGCATCCCAAAACTACTGCAATCGTGCTTCAATTTAGAACAAGTTCAAACAATGCATAGCATTTCTTTATGCGTTAGTAATTTTTCTACGTAAAACTGGATGATTCCACAATGTTTGACCCAAACATCGGAATTTTTTCTCATAAACCGGGCCACAACATCTTTTTTAGATCAAATAACGGTATATAATCAGTTGCATTCTTCCTTTGGTATCAGTTTCTCTCACCAGTAAGTTGCTTTCTATATTCGTAGTATTCATTTTTCTAAATTTGGGCCCCTACACCTGCTTTTACAAAAATGGTGTTTGCGTCTCCCCATGTTTTTGCTAAACATGGCAACTCATCGCAAGTCAGAGCGGGGAAGTTCAATTGTGGTAATAAGGGCATCATGCTCCTTATTAAGGAATGTTTTAAAGAGCCGGATGACAAAGTTATTGATGACAGACGAGCAAACAGGGAGGTGAAGAAATTGGTCCGAAAATTTACAGACGTCCTTGGTGAAACTATCGACAAGCGTAAAAGCTATAAAAATAGAGTACGTTTTATTATTTATTCAGTTGTCATATAGTTTTAGTACCCGTTTTAGTAATCTGTAAGCACGAAATGCAATGAAAAGTATAAACAAGAAATATAAAAGGCTTTATAACTAAATTATTTTTATATATTTTTAGGTATTATATCATGCAAAAGAAGAATTTGTCATTTCTGCTTATCCTGTGTTAAGCTGATGACTTATATTAATTATTATCTATTTATTCAACATTTATTATATACATTTAAACATTTAGCCAAACAGCTCATGGCAACGATTTAAGGGTAATCACGATCAGTCCGGATCCGTCGGAAGCTAATATCGATCCAAAGAGTTTTCTACGTTTCTAAATCCTGAAACTAAAAAAAGCGGTTGATTCAACTTTGGAAGAACAAACTGGAGTCAAACTATGGATGAGTCTACAAATTTCATTTGCAAAAGCAACAAACCATTCAGAAACAATCGCTACACATTTCAAGGCGAGAAATAGATTGTTGTTGCGAGGATCTGATACGACAGAAGAGACCAAAGCTGCACTTCATGAAATTCTCGCAAATATGGAAGAGTTTGTGCAAAGAGGTTCAGGATAGCTTTTTCAAGAAATTGGTCATCTAGATGTACACCTAGCCTATTATCAGCCTCTAAAGAGAAATTCTTATATCCCTTTTCCTGGTTTCCTTCATAAAAAAAGGCTGTGTCAATATAAAAAACGATGATCAACAGTGCTTTAAATGGCGTATACTTGCTGCCCTACATCCTACGCAACAACATGGTGAACGGGTTAATTCCTATTATCTTCATCAACATGAGCTTAATTTTAATGGAATTTCATTTCCTGTAACACTATGAGATGCGTCTCGATTTGAAACGCTGAATCAATTGGCTGTGAACGTTTATGGATTGGAGGAAAACAAATTGTATCCGTTATTGATTTCAAAACAAAACCAATGGCGAAATATTGATCTGTTATTAATAGCGATGCGTTCAAAACAACATTATTGTTGGATTAAACATTTGGATAGATTGTTATCTGATCAACGTGGTGGACATAGAACTAAATACTTTTGTCCACGTTGTCTTATTCCTCAGTATAGTGAAAGTGCTAAAATTCAACATCTGGAAATGGGTCAAAAGAATGATTTAACGAGAGTGGAAATGTCAACGGATGATTCTTTAAAGTTTAACAATATTCACAAAATGCAACGTGTTCCTTATGTTCTGTATGCTGATTTCGAGTGCTTAGCAGAAAAAGTTCAAGGATGTGTTCTTATCCTATTCCTTATCTATGCTGATTTCGAGTGCTTAATTGGAGACGTTATAATGGCCATTTACTCATGCAAAAAATTGGAATTAAATGTCAGAAAATGGGACTGCAACTGGATTGTATCCCTAAGCAATGGAGGATTATCTGAGTTTTTCCTTGAAGAAATCCAAAATCCAAAAGTATTGATGATGAAGCTGACGATGAGGAAGAGTCATGGAAGATTAAATTTATTGACAGCTTCCAGTTTTTAACAAGTTCTTTGGAGGCCTTAATAGAAAACTTGGCGAAAGAATAAAAACAAATGTTTAAAGTGATGAGTGAAGAATTTACTCCAAATCAACTACCCTTGTTGATTCGCAAAAGTTACCCATATGATTACAAGGATGATTGGTTGCGTTTTGACGAAACACAATTGCCGTCAATAAATGAATTTTGGAGTCAGCTCAATGACGCTTCCATAAGTAACCAAGATTATGTTCATGCTCAAGAAGTTTGGAAAAAAATTGACATACGAAACGTGGGAAAATATCATGATCTTTACCTGAAAACTGATATTTTATTATTGGCCGATGTATTTGAAAACTTTCGAACATTCTGTCTGCCACACTATGGCCTTGATCCAGCTTATTATTTTACATTGCCCTCATTTGGATGGGATGCATGTCTTAAATTAACCGATATTTCACTACAGTTTTTAAAGGACTCTGAAATGTCTTTATTTTTTGAAAATGGTATTTGCGAAGGAATCTCTATGATTTCACACTGAAAAACTTCATGACAAACATAACGACTATCTTTTGGCTCCTGAAAAAATGCAAATCAACAATGAAATGTAGATATAACCGTTCGGTTATATTTTCAGAGGATTTAGTTGCTGTGTCTATGAAACGTGCTAGTGTTCAACTTTGCAAACCTATTTATATTGGTTTTACTGTGTTGGATTTGTCAAAATCATTAATGTATGATTTTCATTATTGTCACATGGTTTCAAAGTATGGAGCTAATGCTAAGTTGTTGTTTACTGATACGGATGGCCTTTGTTATTGTATTAAGACTGACAATGTATATAATGACATGTACACTCATATAAAATTGTATGATACTTCAGACTACTCTCAATCTCATTCTTTGTTTTCAACGCAAAATAAAAAGGTTTTGGGGAAAATGAAGGATGAGACTGCTGGGAGTCCTATTAGCGAATTTTGCGGACTGCGTGCCAAGATTTATAGTTTTGTGTGTAATGGCGTAGATAAAAAACGTTCTAAAGGTATAAAAAATCTGTTGTAAAAAATGTATATCTCATAATGATTATGTAAATACATTGTTTAATAGTACTTGTATGCATCATAACATGAATCTGATACATAGCAATTTACATCAATTGTATACTGTGCATTTGAACAAGACAAGTTTGTCTTGCTATGATGACAACGGTATGTGTTAGATGATGGTATTTCTAGCTATGCATATGGTCATTATAAAATTTATTCAATTGGAGAAACTTTAAAATGAAAATTGTTTTGAAATAACATTTTTAACTAGTAATGGGCCTTTGCCACGTCCCAAGCCGTGGAGAAAGACCACAGAGGGCTAGTTTGCTTTAAATTCCTGTGCACTAAGTCATAATAGAGAACAGGTTCTTAAACTGGTTTAAACAGGATAACATTAGTTTTCGCTTAAAATTCCGTTGCACTGAGTCATAATAGAGAACAGGTTTTTTAAACTGGTTTCAACAGGTTAACACTAGTTAAGTCAGATTTGAACGTATTTAAGCCTGAGCAAATTTTTTTCTGCATCAGTTTTCTTGTGACAGTCATGGAGAACGGTCGTCTTCTTCCAAATCTCGTTGCGTTTGCTGAAGAGTTGAAATTGGAGTTAGTATTGCCCCTTTAGATTGAGTGGAAGGTTATTAACAAGTCGAAGGGAGCAGACTTACGGTTGAAAACCCCGTACAAAGCCAATCAAGATTTGGTGATGTTCATTAGAAAACATGGTAAAGATGCTTTCGATGCCTTCTGCAAAAGCCTTCACATGACTAATCAAACGGAACTGCTACACTTGATTTCTGATAAAATTCCGCCTGAATTGGATTATACCTACAAATTTTTGATCACGAACGAGTTGTTCTGAAAGATTCTGGAAAAAAATTTATCACCTTTCAAGAAGCGATTGCTAATGTTCGTGAAGAACTAAGAGAAGTATTGTGTAGATTCAACACTATTCGTATAATGTATTGGCTAGGATGTCGTAAATGCAAAGAATATTCGTTTCCCGAATGTATGCTGAAGTGTGCTGATAATTGTTTTCATTGATGTGATCGTCAAAACACATTGTATATTTTAGTTTGAGTTGTATATATTGCACATTTTTAAATAATAATGTAAAAAAACCAGTAATGGGCCTATGCCACGTCCCAAGCCGTGGAGGAGGAACACAGAGGGCTGGTTTTAGTAAACACACTTATATATACCTACTTCCAGTGGCGGCTGTGGGAGGGAGGGAGGAATTGCTGCGGTAGCGGGAGGTGTCAGAAAGCCTAGTTTCATTTTTTAATAGTTTAAAGTGGATGCGAGAGGGAGTGATTTCTGCGGCTGCGGGAGGGCCCAGAACGCCCATTTTCATACTGCTATAGTACAATATTAAATTTTTACACATAAATGTACAAGCATGTATTGTAAGCGTATGCTTAATAAAAATGTGTATATACATACAGTCTTGGTTATTTTGAAGCACACAATATTGGTCAAATCAAGATATCTGGGACAGGTAGATCCGTTAAAACTGGGTCATCATTCTGTGATCAAAAAATGAGCTAAATAGTATGTATGCAGCAATTAGAGAAACTCGAGGTCAGGCAGCACTAACATAAGTGAAAAAACATGATCCAAAAAGTCGAGAAAACTTTGCCACAAGGTTGTCAAATTTCTGGGAAAGTGGCTGCAGCATCATCGTTTGTGAATTTTTATCTTTACTGCCGCTTATGTTGGTAAAAAAAAATAGAGAAACAAAAAACATTGCAGCCGCGTTAATACGTGCACAAGTGGATTAGGACATTTTTTTGATCAGCCACTTCGCAGAATGTGGTAATTGTTTCATCTAATATTTTAGATAAAAATTGAACCCGACTTTCTGTGTGTAAAAATGTGGTCCATTTGCCATGTCGTTTTTTTGAAAGCCGGTTAAGAAGCGAATGATTGGGTCACGGATAAAGACAAGTAGGGGGAAACGGGGTAATGTGGGACAGTAAAATGTGCGCATTATTCATTTCACTTTAACGTATTATAACTTGAGTAATACAATATCAAAAGTTATGTAAAAATGGTCAACATGTAGATAAAACTACGTTCTATAGATTAGAAATATTTTATAACATTTTTAAACTGCTTTTAAAATAACTTTAACTGATTAATCTTAATCATAGCATTTTGGCTAAAAACAGGGTTGAGTGGGCCAAAATTAAAGCAATAGTGGGTCACATTTGGCTAATCTGGGTCTATAATATACTCGTGCTTAGACGACACTAAAACTGAACCACGCCCTCAGTTTTAAAGTTGATTAGATTGATAATAGATGATAAATATAAGCTAGTTGATTATTATTATTGAACACAATATTACATACTTTGTTTCAACTATGAAAATATTTTCAATTTCAATACATCCCCTCGTTTCAGCACACCATCAGCTCGAACTCGGTGGTGTCTTGATTTCAGACCACCAGCATGAACTCTGTGGTCAGCTGCTGGTGTGCTGAAACGAGGTGGGGTACCCCCCCCCCTGAAATCAAGACACCAGTTGGTGATGGGCTGAAACGAGCCCTGAAATCAAGACACTGCTGTTTTGAGGGGGTCCCCCCCGGAATCAAAGCGTTAAACGGCATCGTTCCGGCCGATTAGCAATGATAATGAAGAGTGTCATACTCTTCCCTATTATGTACACTTGATGCAATGCAGGCATTGTTCGTACGCTGCTGAAGCTCGAAACGGCCAGGGGCTTGCGGATCGCTACAGCCCAGCGGGTCGCGCACGGCCCGGGGCCCGGAATTTCACGGGCCGGTCCCCGGACCGGCCGTATTCGTAAAAACGCGGGCCGGGCCGCTCTCGGGGGCCGAAGACGGACCAATTTTTTAAGTTATGTACCTGTCTTAAGTGTACCAATGTCTTAAGTCCACTTAGATTGTACAAGTTTGTAAGCGTGCAGTTTCTTGGAACAGCGCTCCGTTAGTTATTCACTGGTAATCGAAACTACCACTTCATGGGTACCAGCCTAGAAATTATGGCCCGCCATGGCGCATGAGCGGGCGCATTCTATTTTCACACTGCCTGCTGCATCATTTCATACAATGCAGTATGCAAGTGTGCGTGTGCGCCCGCTCATGTGCCCGCTCGTGCGCCCGCTCATGCGCCATGGCGTACGCGGGCCAATGAGATTTTTACGCAAGGGCCACCAAAATAAGCTCAAAGATGACCAATCCTTAAGGATTAATGTCCAGCAAAGTTAGTGAGTGTTGATAATTAATCTGTATCTGAGCAGCTGAATGCAAAGTTGTCGAAAATATTTGCTCAAAAGGCAGATGTA
The DNA here is from genome assembly GCA_030248245.1 of Trissonchulus sp. WLG1_4. Lineage (NCBI taxonomy): Eukaryota > Metazoa > Nematoda > Enoplea > Enoplida > Ironidae > Trissonchulus > Trissonchulus sp. WLG1_4. Next base: position 11,915 of record JASANF010004843.1, read on the forward strand.
GGACTTACCTAAAAGTGTGTGCAAACGTTTTACATTAATTTTGCTTCGTATATAGCCCATAACCGATTTTCTTTCACATGACCCACATTACCCTGTGACCCACATTGCCACAAACCCCCCTATGAACCCGGTTTAAGCGGATAAAAATGCGTTTGTTTGTCTAAATATCAATGGTACAGCTACGCTTTTTTTTCAGTTGACACTAAAATGAACGAAAACGAAACGAAAACGAAAACAAAAACGAAAGAAATATCAACTGAAAAAAAAGCGTACGTGATAATATGTTACCTCTGAAACGTATTTTCTGGATTGTCTTGAATACGTTCTGCGTAGTAAATGAGTGCAGCAAAAATCACAATACCCAGTACCAGCACGAACGATAATAGCACGAGCTCTTTGGCGGATGCGCGAAAAGTGTGAATCAAAATTTTCAGCCCCGAAGAATGTTGGGTCAGTTTAAACAGCCGCAGAATTCGAATAATTGAGATGAAGTCAAGAATGTCATTTCGGGCCGTTCCCGACAGCATACTGCTAAGCGTAAGGTCCACGTAAAATGATAGCGTAGCGACAATATCGATAATATTGATTGGACCTCGTATAAAAGTGCCCAAACGGGGGCAAAATAGCAATCGTGCGAACAGTTCAAAACTGAACCAAACATTACAAACATACTCTACCCAGCGAAACGCACTGTGAGCTACTGTAGCTCTTTTGTCCAGTTGGCATATATTCTGGGGTACCGGGCCGCTATCGTTATATGCGTCGGGATATATATCGAGATCAAAGGAACCGTCCACTGCAGTCAAATTTGGCCGATTCGAGCACGTGATATGCGGGATTTGAAATTTGGGTAATGTTTTCATCGAAAAAGACACGATGGATATGATGATGAATACCACTGACGATGCCGCGATTGCCTAAACTATTGAAAATTGAATTTAAGGTTTAAGATTTAAGTGTGGTTTACACTAACTAAGCACTTTAAGTAAGATTTAACAGCACTAAGAGTACATCTTGCGGAAGAAGAGTCGCACACTGCTTTGCCTGCCACTGTTCTTCTTTAAGACACAGTTATATGCACTCTTGACCAATTTCATTTAATCCGTCTAATCTAATACAGTTAATCTAATCCAGGCAATATAGTCAAGTATCCAATTTAGTTAATATAATAATTTAATCTAGTTCATTTAAGGTGGTAGTTGCGTTTTCGAGGTTTCTGTGATTTCTATGTAAACTTTGCGCCACCAGTACTCAAGTTATAAGTGACGCCTGAGCATAAATTTTTGGGACTATTTTTGGTACTGTAAAGGTCAAAATCCCCAGGCATGTCTCTCACTTTTTTGAAATTTTACCTGTGGACATTTTAGAGGGTTTTAATTACAAGAAAATATCTTAAATTTTCGGTGCGTTTGCTTTTCAGCTCTTTTCTCAGTAAATTGACTAGTTATTAAAAAAGTGGGGGACATGCCTGGGGATTTTAAACATGTCAAAAACCTTACCAACTTTCAGCCCCAACAGGTAATCGTATGATTCAGAGCTGTGGCGCAAACTTTTTGTAAAAAATTTTAATATTTTGGAAAGGACCTTTCTTTAGTCGCTTATACTGGAAAGAAAATCACAGATTAAATTTTAAGGCATGGCATACATTTAGGAAAGATATTGTTCTACCTAATGCAAAAGACCGTTTGTGATTTGAATTTGTACGCGCTGAGCTATGGCTTTTTAAAAAAACACCTAAAAACGCAATTACCCCCTTAATTCATTCAATCTAATGCAGTTAATATAATTTAATCTGGTTAATCTAATCCAGTCAATCAAATCCAACTGCATTATCTGTCCACTATAATCTACATTTAATCCGTCTTATCTAATCCAATAATTCCGCTCCTAGCTAAATTCAGTTAAATTTAATCCAGTTAATCCCCTTGATGAACAACAGCTGACTTTAGCTGAGCGTGAAGAATAAGGCTCGTCGAACAGCATCCAGCACTTTGGCTTGAGTTGTTGCCACCAGTTCAGATTGCCGGCGTAGTAGTCGTCCTCCCAGCCGAAGCGTTTGTACACTTCCTCGTCGCTGGGACGCTCTGTGTCAACGTCAAGCCTGAAACAAAATGGTGCTACTTTACCGGCTTAAACGGACTGGACTTGAGGCCGATTCTTTTGTCAAGAAAGGGAGGGCGAATCTTACCAAAACAAAGAACAGCATCATCATCAGAATGACCCAGAGATGATTCGAACCACCCATTTCTGGATCTCCAGACCAGCGCTCTACCGTTGAGCTACTGGGCCGATGATGAGTAAATCCCTTTAAGTACTCGAGGGGGCCTATCTTACTTCACACTTTTACCGGATTTAACGGACTGGACTTATTTTAGTATTAGGTCTGGCAATGCCATACGGGACTACATTTTGAAGTGGAAAAAAGTTGTCTTTTAATGTCCGCGCTTTCTAATAAGATTGACTACATTTTCGAACAAATCAGTTTTATAAGTTTGTTTGACACAAAAAGCAAAGTTTGTTGGTTTTTAGTAGAGATTGGCCCGGGCCGGTGGCGGCCCGCATATTTACATGCCCTACACGAGTTCGGCACTATGGCCAATCCTACTCGTGCTTGCTTGCTTGTGCAAAGCCTACTCGCGTTCAGCACCATTGTAAACTCTCCTCGAGTTCAGCACCCATATGTGCAATCCCTACACGAGTTTGGCACTACTCTCATTCAGCATTTCCCGCGTGCTTTTGCGTGCTGTACCTATGTAATATTATAAGTATACTGAAGCAAGCACGTTTTGCGAGTATGGTTTACTCAATTTTGATACATGCTTGTGTATAGTTCCGGGGGCACCCTCTGGTCTAGGCAGGTTTTCTCGCACTCATATTTACATATACATCTTAAAAATTCACTCCTATTGACATTTCATAATCGCAGATTTAAGCCAACTCACGCGTTTAGATGTTTTTACATTTGTCAGTTTTGTGACTTGGCAGCGCTCTGTGCAGCGCCCTTAAGCCGTTCCTGCAGCTCGCTGATTGGCTTACAGCGCAGTAAATTTGTGACTCAACACATAAATTGTGAATATGAATTCTGTATGTTTAAATCATGAAGTTAGTTACATCTTAGAGCCCAAATTCAGTGGTTTATATAATAATTTCAGTAGTTTTATATATTTTGCATTTAGATTTTTAATGGGAAGCTATGCTTAGGCCAATCGGCGATTTGCCAAAAATATCTATTGTCCTATTGTGTGCCTGGCTTACAGTCAGTGCGAGCTGGTGAAGACGTCGTGGAAAGGGGGTGGCACCGAAGCGCTGAAACGGGTTTAAGTGGTTAGAGCCTCGCGCGCCGATTGAGGTTAGGAATAGCTTCCCCTGAGCCTAGGGACGGAAATGAGTTAGGTTGTTACTCGTTTTCCTCTGTTTCGTTATATTTGTTATTTTGGCCTCCAATAAGTTTTATTAATTTAAAGGGTTTTTGTGTTGTCTCCAATTTTGACTGTTGTTGGGTGTTTTGTAGGGCTTTGCAGCTAATTTAATTTTGATTCCACGCGTGGGCCCCGAACCTGAGTGAGGGCCGGAATCCGAGTTTTAGGCGATTTGTGACGGTTTCCAACCGTTAGATAGATCACGTTCTACTTGGGCTCGGGCGCACGGTCACTTTTGCCCTCGTGTCCGTCGCCTTCAGGCCTAAATTCCAAGAGCCCCGTAGTTCGTGGTTTAACACTTGCACTGCTGAGGTTATTTTTCGAATAAATACCGCGGCACCGAAGTATTGTAAATTTTAATTTTTAATAATTACAATTACCACTCTCAGGTTTGGTACGATAAACAGCAAAGCTTAAGTTTGACTAAAAAGTGTTGAAAGCTGAGACAAAGAGTAGCTTGATGTTAGCGAGTCGCTCTTGATGGTTAAATGTTCTTCTAGTAATAAAATTCCATGTGCTGTTTTAACCAGTAACCAACTTCGCTCAATAACTCCAAATGAGAACTGTGAAACTATATGTAGTACCAACAATTTGCACATTTACTATCCAATATGCAAATTTATTGAGCACAGTGTGCTGACAGCCATGGTGACATTATCGTTAGGGGGGACAAACAGTTTTAGTGAAAATGAACGAAAATTGTTACCAGGGAATTGCATATCAGGATAAATTAATATTAATTTTAGAGAAATAAAAATGTATTCTCATATTACAATAATTTTTTGGTATTATGTTTTTAATTGTTGACTTGCCAGTTTCTGCCCACATTACCAGAGGGAAAACATGGATGGAAGGCCGAAGCTGGGATTACACACCAACTGTAGGGCATACAATATGAATATTTTAATTTTAACGTTACGAAACGATAAAATCGTAATTGTCCTAATTTCGTTAAATAAGTTTATTTCAGTACGTATAATGTTTATACATACATGCGCATAGGTACAGCACGCAAAAGCACGCGGGAAATGCTGAATGAGAGTAGTGCCAAACTCGTGTAGGGATTGCACATATGGGTGCTGAACTCGAGGAGGGTTTACAATGGTGCTGAATGCGAGTAGGCTTTGCACAAGCAAGTGCTGATTTCGAGTAGGATTGGCCATAGTGCCGAACTCGTGTAGGGAATGTAAATATGCGGCCCGGCCCGGCTGCACTGCTGCCCGCGCCCCGCCACCAGCCCCGAGCCGTGTGGCAGCGGGCCGGCCCCGGGCCGACCGGGGCTTCAGCCTCAGAACCAATCAAATGAAGTTATACATACATAATGCCCGTCGCAAACAAAGCCCCGTAGAGCAACACGGCAACTAGCGAGCATGTCTTTAGTTTAATATGTATACGTTAAAAACAAGTGCTGTAAGCGGGAACTAAGCTGTAAACTACAACGGCGGGTAAAACTAATGGCGGGTGGACTACACTTAAGGTGGTAGTAACGTTTTCGACAGTTTTGCAGGAGTAACATTTGACAACTTACGATTAATTTTCAATCAATAAATTAAAATTAGTACGCATATTAATTTAGGAAACTATAAATTATTATGAGATAAATGCTTGCTAAAATAGCTTGAAACAATCATTCTTAAGTTTCACAGAAAACATTTTTCAGCCAGTTACGACAATTTTTTGTAAATTTTATCTTAAGCTAAGCCAAAGTAGTAGCTAGTCAAAACAGCCGTTTATTGAAAAAAGAAAAAAATGACACACGGGCATGTCAAAAACCTTCAATTTAGATGCCAAAACTTATCCTTCCGCTTTTCACTTTTTGAGATTACGTCACATTATGTAACATTTTTTTGAACTAAAGTGCATTACACAAAAGTCCGCAAAACTTGACAACTACCAGAAGGATTTTTTTCAAAATTTGGGATAAATTGGCACACATATGTGTCTACTTTTATTAAAATTTCAATTAATTAATTAATTCATATTAAATTTTGCGTTACATTAATTTCAGTCACAGAAATCTGTAAAAATGTGCTTCCGTGGACAAAATCTCAAGTCTCAATGTTGCAATCTTTTCATGCGTTATTTCACATGTTTTTTAGACAATATCTGATGTCTCAATTTTTTTATTTGTATTAATTTAGCCCATTTCATGACAAAATTAGATTCAAAATTTCGTATATTTTTCAAAATTCGAAAAAGTTCAAAATTAAAGGTCCGTAACTTCTTTTCGGCATCATATAAATGCACCAAACTTAGTATTAAAATTCACCCTGTTATTGACTATGTTGGTGTAAAGAATCAAATTATTTGGAATTACACTGTCAATTTTACAAGAAAAACATAAAAATGCAAAAATTCACGAAATTTGACTACTTTATCAGTGTCTGTAGACTAGCTTGTTACAGATTTAAGCTAGATAATGTGCATAGGTGTAGTTTCAGTCAAGTACTTTAACGTGGAAAAGACAGCTATTAAATTCGTTGAGTCAATCAAAAGTTATAGCACGTTATAAAAACTGTCGAAAACGTAACTACCACCTTAACTCAGGCTCAGGCTTAAAATTACAATTTGACTCAAGTGCGCTGCAACAATCTAAAGATTAGTGCGGTTGAAGCTTTTTGTAAACGTCTAAGCTGAGACATAAATTTATTCATTTATTTGGTGGGGTACACCACCCCATATGCGGCAAAAAGTACAAGCTTCAGCGACTGGCGCCTAACATCAATTTTTACGCGGCGGTCTCAGCCGCTGCGTATATACTATGTTAAAAATGCTCACTTTAGCACGTATCTCGTGCTCACTGTGTTAATAGCAGTGCAAAAATTGGTAGGTCGTAAGAATACATTAATTGTGTGAGCGTGTGTGTACTGTGTACTATGTTCACCGTGTGTGCGAGTCGTGGATTTCAGCGTATGTATATATAATGTGCAGTGAACATGTAGACTGGCTATCACGCTCGCATATTATGCATTGTGTGGCTGCAAGTTTGAGTGTGTATGTGTGTGTTTAGTTGTGTGTCAACTGCTGGAAACTTTTGCACACAAACACAGTAGGTAGTAATATAACGTAACCTGTCGCAATAATGTTTCCTATCATAGCGTCGATATGAGGATAGCGTGAGATCCAGAAGCCATTGACAAAGCATGCCTTGGGGCATGAATGCTATAATTGAGCCGTGTGACAACATTGTGAACGTCTGAACTAGAGTCTTAATTGAAAATTGCTGGTTTGAGAGAAAACTAAAATACGAATGGAACGCGATTCAAACATCCACAGTACAGCAAGTAGTCGCAAAATCAAAGCCCTGTTCCGTCTCAGGACTTACATAGTAGTTTTTGGCCTGACTACATATTTTTGCACCTGATATTGGGACACAACGCGCAGCTTCTGGCATATGGTTTTAAGTTAACTTTGTGTTTTGCTCATTATGAACGATCTTTGCACACGAACTTTTTAGCTTAAAAACTGTCGAAGAGTTTGAAAGCAAACTGCTGGTAAAAAAATATGCTGCGGCTTATACGTTAAATTTGTTGGCTTTAAAATTTTGGTGCCGCATTTTATATTCGAAGAATATCCTCGGCATCGTACCTAAGCATGTCGCAACGATATGTATTAACAAGCACTTCTGTTGACGAGGGCACATAATTCGACGTGACCACAATAAAGTATTATTTTACCGTATCGGTAAAATTAGGCGGGGCACAAACCAAAATTTTTTGTCAGTACTTAGTACTTTTAATTGTCAATCGAGTCTGAATGAGTCTGATAATCTGTTCGACGATTGCGTTTTACGTATGTGTATGTACATACAATTTAAGAATTGACCGGTGATCTAGAATGCTATAACATTTGATTTTTATATCATGCACAGAAACAAAACAAAGACTAAAAACATTATTCTACTTTCGATGTCAAAAAAAAATTGCAACAATTTCAGAGCTGATGGGAATCGCACACCTTACCGCAGTCACACGCCTTAACCGTTAGGCCACAGCTCCGTTGGATGAATCGATTATAATCGTAACTAAATGTTTTGTTAAGAACATCACGGGAAGAACTGTCTTGAAAGTGATTCAAAAGAATCGATATTGCAGATCATCGATTTTCAGTCTGCCATTGTCGTGTGTTATGCAAAGACACGCACACACACACATACACACACACAACGTACGCGCTGCGAGTCGCACACAAGTCACAGCTGGTCATTCCAGCAGGCTTCAGTGATGCACTGAAACTGAGCATGATTTACATGCATTTTCAGTTTCAGTGCATTAACTGAAATTAATATGCACGGCCGCAGAGGCGGCCGCGCAAAAATTGGATTAGGGGAAAGCGCCCAAATACGAACACATCCAATTTTGAGCGGTACAGAAGCACCCTAAAAAGAACGGGTGGTCTCCTAATTGGAAGCAGAGACGCTTAATAAGAACATGCTCTTGGTAACAGAGCAGACAACATCAGAAAATTTTCGCTACGCTGAAAAAAGGTGTCTAAATACGAACACACAATCTAGCGAAAATCCCAGGGTGAGCCAAGGTTTCCTAAAACGAACAGTGGTCACTAAGAGTAATGGGTTCCTATTAGGCGACCCTGTTCTAGATATATTGCAATTCTGTTCCAGCGCGTTCGTATTAAGAAACCCATCTAAATTTTTGGCCATCGGGCAATTTTTTCAAAAATGTCAGCGAGAAAGTTTCAAGATTTACACAGAAGGTGACATAAATGAAAAGTGCATATAATTTCCTTTAAGATGATGTAAAAATTATTAGAAAAACTGACTGCCCGCTCTAGAATCCCGGGGTTAAAGAACGAGGATAATTTCTTCTTTCGACGCGCATTTTTTCTGTTTTGACGAACCAGGCTTATAAAAATTGCTATATTTTTTCAAATACTCAACCAATCGTCTTGAAACTCAATGACTGACAAGTAGTCACGTGCATTTATCAACCAATTCAAATATGGCTAGAAACCTACACCCAAACAGATAATCCAATCAAAATAAACCGAAAGTGTTCCTATTACGAAACTGTTCGTATTTGGGCGCTTTCCCCTAACTTTACTCCCAAGACGTGCTTGTTTACAGTTGAAACTGCAGTTGAAACACAAATTAATTTGGGATCTTCAAATTAGTGGACCGCCGCTGTCACACTGAAGTATAAAAGTTAGATGGAATTCGTGCTATTCATTCATTCATTCCACAGCAAGAGTGTAAGGTCCAAAAGCTCGCGCTGACTTATCAAAGCAACAGCTGGGGAATAACACTGCTACTTCAAGGGGAAGCTTCAAGGTAACAGTTGTATACTTGTATGTAAATTATTAGTGTGCTACAGTCATTTTAGGAGTTTAGCAGGCTTTGTGAATGATCAGGCCAACCAGGGCCCACCGGGCCGACCGGGCTGGACCCGGGCCGATTCCCGGTCAACAGCGAGCCGGGGGTCAACCGGGCCGACTGCCACGCGGCTCGGGGCCGGTGGCGGGCCGCGGGCTGTTGTCGGGCTTGGCTTGGCGGCCGATCTCTAGTTTTTAGTGTCGCTATATAAATAGGTTCGAGTGTTTTTTTCGTTCTCAGAGCGACAGTTTCTGCTCTCGTAGCAGCATTCCGGCCTCCCATTCTCTTGTAGCGGCTACCTTTCTAATGGCTGTGCTGCTGTAAATGAGAAATAGGGCCCATGAAACTTGCGGGCTGTGGTGTAGGCTAGCATTCTTGTCGTCGACACAAGCGGACCGGGTTCGATTCCCGGCGCCTCCATTCTTTCTTCAGAAATTGAGGTCTTTTTTTTCTTTCAACACTGAATCACACTTTGCTAAAACACCGTTAATATCGGTAATCTTACCCGTCAATAACAGCCAATGTTTCTTGAGTATCTCGATGTGTTGTATATGTCATCCAGCAACAAGGTTCCACCTAAAAAGAAAAAACAGAATGCACGTATTATAAAAAACATAACCAATTGCGTGTCAGTCAAAAATTCTAATACTAATAATTATATACAGCTTATTTCACACAGCTTTTGGAATCATAATATGGGGTCTAACACCACCTTTCATGAAATTTATCCAATGTTTAGAACGTCATTTACGAAAAATACGAGTTTAACCCTGTAATGCCAAGAAGATCATGCAAGATATGTACCTCATGATAAACTATAAAATCTGAGGCTATAAAACTTGACTGGTTTTTAAGTGAACGGATTTTTGAACTGTTTTTTGGAATCTTTGTAGATTTTTGTAACAGTTGCAATTTTTAATAGTCGAGGCCACACAACGAAATCTTGCTTAATTAAGCAATATGCAAAAATGACTTTTTTTATCGCAAGAGTAGTGTTTTATTTATGGGCATATTATGAATATCGATTGCAACTCCGGCAGTCAGAATTTTGTGCATCAGATACAGCGCACAATGTAGTTTATTTCTTAAATTCACGATTGCTGTGTTAATACTCCTGGGGTACATGCCTGAGCGATGGCGCCAAATTTTTACAAACTTTCAACTTTGAGCGCTCATAACTCAAATACGGCACGTCCTAGACCCTTAATTATGTTTTGCTGACCACTCATTTCTCTATTGATTGGTGGCTACGCACGTAGTCTAAAGGGTTCATGAAATTTTTCTAATTCTGCGAAAATGCTTGATTGTTCAAAAAAGAAATAGTAAAAAATGACGCAGTTTCAACCGCAGAAATTGTAAACAGAAAAGTCAACAAGCTCTTCTGCTGAGTGAGGAGTGGTACAATGTGAGGTAGGAGTGTCAATATTCCAAAGGAAATATTAAACGCGGCCATTAATTGTGGATAAAATGATTTTTAAATTCCACTGTAGGCATTTGCTGCTGAGTTGCACCAAGGCTTTTCTAGTGAACTCTGAAGATTTTTAAGATCAAAACAAATGAAAAATTTGAAAAAATTAATTAATGGAAAAAATGCGGTCTCACCGAAATTTGAACTCGGATGAGTGGATTTAAAGTCCAGCGGGCTCACCATTACACCATGAGACCACGAAGAATAAAGTGATAACTGCTGCTGATGTAAGAATTTGTGCATTCGTTGACAGATAATAGAACTTCGTAAAACTTCAGAGAGAGCAAATTATATTAAAAGAGTGTAATTTATCATGCATGGGTTGTTTGTAGGTTTTGGAAATTGGAACCACAAATCTGATAAAAGGTGTTATGAAGTTTGCATCGGTTTCAATTGTATGTCTTATATGTAGTTTGTATGTACAATGTAGCTCTGTGAAACTTTCTTAGTGCGTCTAAAAGCTAGTAATATCAGTAGACGGTTAGTTCAAATGGTTGAACTGAACGTCTGTTCGTGAATCGAAACGGCAGTGGATCGATCTCGCGCTAGGTATCTTTTATTACAATTCCGTTTTGAAAGTTACTTGCCACCTGTGTCGTGTGCGATTGAAAGACACAAACTACATATGAAGGAAGAGAGAAATCGGGAGGTACCTGCCTTTCTAGTGTTAATTAAGGGGGTAGTGTCGCGAAAGCAGTCGATTTTGCGCGACTGTAAAACTTGTTCAGTAAAATGTTAGAAATTGTTCTTTCTGTATTTTAAAATCTACCAAAAGGCAAATTATTTTGCCAAGTTTCAGCAAAATTGGTGCAGCATATAGTTTGCAATAATGTCTCAAAGTCGGAATAATGACGAAAAAAAAACCTATTCACATTCCATTTTTTAGTCACATTTATCAATTTTTCGGTTTAGTTTTTTTACATAGACTAATAGCACATATGTTGTAGTTTATGCACACAAAATTTTGTGCAGATTGCTGTAGCGGCTGTGGAGTAATACTAGTTTGAACTGTGAAGGTGTACTTAAACTGTAAAATAATAACAGCAATAATGATAAATTGTGGAAAATCTAGGCGCTTATTTTCAAATCAGAAGAAAAACGAACCTTCAATTTTCTTTTTTCTTATTTGTCGCAAAAAATTGTGCGTCCACACATGATGTGTACTTCACAAGCTGGCCCATCTGATATCTGGCTTGATTTTTCGAACTTTTATGTCCCTATTGTGTGATGTCTGGCTTACTAATGACGATTGGTCCTAGATATTTGTCCATATTGATAGTGTGATGTCTGGCAGTAATTATTTGATACCATACAGCGTTGGACTAGCTGCTCATTGCATGTACTACTTCAAAACAAAAAGTTCTATTTTCACAGCCTATGAGCAAAACTGCTTTCGCGACACTACCCCCTTAACACTAGAAATTCGACCTACCCAAAATTACATAGGAGAATCAGATTCTGAATGTAGTATATACGCGGCCCCTGAGGGAGCCGCGTAAAAAAAGTTTCGTCTTACAATGATTAATTGGGTTGGTCACATTTGCTCTCATCAAGAGTGCATAATAAGAAGACTATGACACTGGGCCAATTCCTGGCAGGGGTCGGAATTACAACCTGCGACCATTAACTCCAAAAACAGGCCACGAATTGGACCATAGTACCACCCCCACAAACTGGACCCCGGTCCAAAACGTGGCAGGGGTACCCCCCCCCCCCACAAACCCGACCCCGGTCCAAAACGTGGGGGGGGTACCCCCCCCCCCCAAATCAGACCCTAGTGGTCAAAACGTGGGGGGGGGTAACCCCCCCCCCACAAATTGGACCCCGGTCCAAATCTTGGGGGGGGTACCCCCCCCCCCCCCAAAATGGACCCCGGTCCAAAACTGGGGGGGGGGACCCCCCCCCAATTTGGACCCCGGGCGGAAAATGGACCCTAGTGCCAAATCACCAAAATTTTGCTCAAAATGCAGTTTTCGGCCAATCTGTGCCCTGTTGGGGCTGCTCAGCCTCAACTTTTGGCTTGTGGGGTTGCCGACCCCTGCAAGGCCGGGTACAACCTATTGTATTCGTTTTTCTGGATGCTTTTGTTGATTATTTGAAACATCAAGGGTCCCCCCTTGTGAACTTGAAAAATTTTTGGTAATGGATTGGTCTGAAAACTTTTTTCTATGGGTGATTTAGGTCCCAAATTGCGGATCCGACAAGCGTTTTAGTTTGTGCCCGTCTGGACTTCCGTACTGCCTCACCTAGGGGGTTAAAATGGGCAAATTTTTCAACATTGCGGATTCTTTGTTTTCTGGGGTAATTTTACCTCCTGAAAACGAATTTGAGCTCCATTATTGTGTGTACGGCTCGCAAAAACCTGTGCGACCGCCTCCCCTCCAGAGACCCAAGGGGTCCAATTTTCTAATTCGAGATTTTGACGTCCCCAGGGGTAATTTGGGCATTTTGGGCATTTCGAAAATACATTTTTAAATTTTTTTTTTAAATTTTAAAAAAATTTAAAATTTTAAAAAATTTGACTTTTTTTCAGATTTTTTTCTGGAACGCTAATATTTGCTTTCCGGAATGCCGAAATAATCCTAAAACATCAAAATCACGCAATTTAAAAATATTTAAAATTTTTATGTTTCCTAAAATTTTTTGATTTGTACCAATTTGAAGATTTTAAAACTTTTTTAAGACAGTACAACCACACAATTACAATTCCAAAAAAAATCTGAAAAAAAGTCAAATTTTTTAAAATTTTAAATTTTTTTAAAATTTAAAAAAAAAATTTAAAAATGTATTTTCGAAATGCCCAAAATGCCCAAATTACCCCTGGGGACGTCAAAATCTCGAATTAGAAAATTGGACCCCTTGGGTCTCTGGAGAGGAGGCGGTCGCACAGGTTTTTGCGAGCCGTACACACAATAATGGAGCTCAAATTCGTTTTCAGGAGGTAAAATTACCCCAGAAAACAAAGAATCCGCAATGTTGAAAAATTTGCCCATTTTAACCCCCTAGGTGAGGCAGTACGGAAGTCCAGACGGGCACAAACTAAAACGCTTGTCGGATCCGCAATTTGGGACCTAAATCACCCATAGAAAAAAGTTTTCAGACCAATCCATTACCAAAAATTTTTCAAGTTCACAAGGGGGGACCCTTGATGTTTCAAATAATCAACAAAAGCATCCAGAAAAACGAATACAATAGGTTGTACCCGGCCTTGCAGGGGTCGGCAACCCCACAAGCCAAAAGTTGAGGCTGAGCAGCCCCAACAGGTCACAGATTGGCCGAAAACTGCATTTTGAGCAAAATTTTGGTGATTTGGCACTAGGGTCCATTTTCAGACCGGGGTCCAAAATGTGGGGGGGGGTACCCCCCCCCCAAGATTTGGACCGGGGTCCAATTTGTGGGGGGGGTACCCCCCCCCAAGATTTGGACCGGGGTCCAATTTGTGGGGGGGGTACCCCCCCACGTTTTGACCACTAGGGTCTGATTTGTGGGGGGGGGGTACCCCTGCCACGTTTTGGACCGGGGTCCAGTTTGTGGGGGTGGTACTATGGTCCAATTCGTGGCCTGTTTTTGGAGTTAATGGTCGCAGGTTGTAATTCCGACCCCTGCCAGGAATTGGCCCAGTGTCATACTCTTCTTATTATGCACTCTTGCTCTCATTACTTCATTATTTTAGCTTACTAAAATTACTAAAGCTTATACTTATTTCCATCTATTAACGAAGAAGAAAACTATATACCTACTCTTGATAATGAAAGCTATGGGCAATTCAAAGAACAAACAATTATTTTAGTAAATTGGTAGTACAATGTACATACTATAACTTACTGTCACCACACCATTGAAGGTGGATTCACACTTACACCCACATGCCCTTACGCCAACCAAATTACAACAAAAATTTCAAAAACCTTGAACCTTCTCTTGGAAATTTGCCGAAAGAACGGACATGCGGCTGTAAGTATGAATGCCCCTTCAGTGGGGAATCAAGCCCAACCTGATTCGAATCTAAACTCCAAAATTCAAGCTCTTCTTCAAACAGGGGCCCGCAAACGTCGGTGGGGTAGTGCAGTTTGCCTGTCCTGTAGTAATTGAGCACTTGTGAGAAAACCCCCGGGTGGCGGTCAAAAAAATACTCGTTTAGAACCGGATCGAAATTGCCCAAGGCTTCGGTCAATCGAGAAAGTCGGGTGGCCGGAATTTTTTTGAGCGTCGCTTTGTAGGTCTCATGTCGAATGCCGCCGACGTTTAGAATCACGCGGTCATCCATGCTAGCGGGGCCCTGAGGGCTAAGGAAAGCGGATTAGGGATTTTAATCCATGGATTAGTGAACTTGAGTGGATCAGAATAAATTTGGGATGGTGGTAGGCTGAAAATAAGGCAAGAGTTTTCAGTAGAGACGTATGTAAGTATGTAATGTTGATTTGGCTGTAAGGGCGAACTAAGGCTTGTTTGTATTTGTCTTAGGACAAAGGGGACAAAGAACAAAGGGACAGGGACAAAAACAAATTAAAGTCACTGCTGTCAATACGTCTAAACGGTTGCATTTCATACCGTCTGCAAGTGACCTTAACTATCTTCATGCACAATTGGCCTTGCAGCTGTTCTATAATTGCTTAACGACAAAACGATAAGGACAAACATGAACCGGGCTAAACTGGATTAATGAAAGCAAGAGTACATAATAGTGTCTCACTCTTATAGAAAAAGTGGACGTGTGGGATTATAGAGACAGATTTGGAAATTCAACCGGAGAGAAAAAGAAAAAAATTTTATATACCCTAGATATACGTGTAAACTTGGTGACAATTATATTTTCAAATTATACACACAACAAGCACTTTTGTTGACGAGCGTACTTCTTTCCACTTGACGATATCAAGTATTATTTATCCGTATCGGTAAAATTAGGCGCGGCACACACGAAGATTTCTTTTTTAGGAGTTTTTCTAATTTCGGATACAGATGTTACATGTGTGACATGTTACAGTCTCATGTTTATTCGAGTCCAAATGTATCAAATGACTTCGGAAAGTAGGCACTCCTTACCACATGTTCGACGATTACGTTTTACCAAGAGTACATAATAGGAAGAGTATGACACTCTTCCTATTATGCCTAGCAGTGCGCGTCCAATGCGCAGCGCGAAATAGGCCTTTTATGTACGGTTTTGAGGGGGGGGGGGTACCCCCCCTCAACTGAAGACCCCGTACTCAACTGAGGGGGGGTACCCCCTACTCAGTTCGATACCCCGTGCTCAACTGAGGGGGGGGGGTACCCC
The DNA here is from genome assembly GCA_030248245.1 of Trissonchulus sp. WLG1_4. NCBI lineage: Eukaryota > Metazoa > Nematoda > Enoplea > Enoplida > Ironidae > Trissonchulus > Trissonchulus sp. WLG1_4. The sequence continues at coordinate 27,409 of JASANF010004843.1, forward strand.
CCCCTCAACTCAGTACCCCGTCTTCAGTTGAGGGGGGGTACCCCCCCCCCCTCATTTCAAGACACTGACAAAGTCTTTGCGCTACCCCCTCCCTCCCCTCCGTTCAGTACCCCGTCTTCAGTTGAGGGGGGGGTACCCCCCCCTCAGTTCAGCACATCAACAAAAGTCCTTGTCAGTGTCTCGAAATGAGGGGGGGGGGGGGGTACCCCCCCCCCTCAACTGAAGACGGGGTACTGAGTTGAGGGGGGGGGTACCCCCCCCTCAGTTGAGTACGGGGTCTTCAGTTGAGAGGGGGGTACCCCCCCCCCCCCTCAAAACCGTACATAAACGGGCTATTTCGCGCTGCGCATTGGACGCACGCCAGTAGGCACAATAGGAAGAGTGTCATACTCTTCCTATTATGTACTCTTGGTTTTACGCATGTGTATGTACATTTGAGACTTTACCATTGAATTAGAATACTTTGAACTTTGATTTAATGGAAGGAAATTTGCAAACGAAAAACAAAATTTAAAAACAAATTGTTGTACCAGCATGTCTTCTAGATCGCGCCAAGAAAGAATCACCTGAATATGTATGTAACATGTATTCGTGAAAAAGAACACTATTCTTTTCGAAGTTTACTTCATTATACCACTGTATTCACGCGTAAGTACATTTACCTCTGCACATGTGAGATGTAAACAACGTTACGAATACCCAGATGGATATTGTAGAATGTAGATACTATTGACTGCCAACCAGCCATTGTCGTTAATGCAGTAGGGTGTGTAGAGACACACACACACACACACACACACACACACACACACACACACACACACACACACACACACACACACACACACACACACACACACACACACACACACACACACACACACACACACACACACACACACACACACACACACACACACACACACGTAGACACCGTGCTCTCTGCTTGCTGCACAGAACACGCGCATGAGCCAGCGGTATTAATCCTGCAGGCTTCTGTGATGCACTGAAACTGTGCATGATTTACATGCATCTGCAGTTTCAGTGCATCACCTGAATTTAGTATGCACAGCCGCTGAGGCGGCCGCGCAAAAACGTTGAAACTGATAAACTGTCATATAAAAGATAAAATAGAGCGTAAACGTGCATAGGATGTTCTTATAGCTGTTCTTATAGATGTTCTTATTATAATCAAATAACCACCTTTGATTCTGCTATTTAGACGAAATTTATTATCTAAGGAACAATTAAAACACAGAAACGTCAGCTTTTTAATGTCAACTTGTCGCAAAAAAGTCTAGGACGCTACATCTATATATACTTCACAGTAAATTTCATCAATTATAAATTACATACAGAAACTGCAATCAAGTCTTGATGGCTAAACCTAACATAAGATGAGTATCCTCTTTTGAGCTTAGGCCATTTTTCAAACAAATTTATGCATACATTTTTATTGACAGAAAGGCAAGCCTACTATGTCCCTCCCTCCGCTAAGACTTTCCGTTCATTGTTAGAAACAGACTATTGTCTTTAGTTAACTAGTTAAATACTTGTCCGTAAGGGTGTCCGTTTGTCCGTAAGGGTGTCCGTTTGTCCGTAAGGGTGTCCGTTTGTCCGTAAGGGTGTCCGTTTGTCCGTAAGGGTGTCCGTTTGTCCGTAAGGGTGTCCTTTTGTCCGTAAGCCACTGCTCAACGTAAATATTGCTATAGAAAGCATTGAACTCTAAATTTTTGCAGATAAAAGGCATTAGATTTACATTTTGCACATTAAATTGAGTCTATTTCTAAAATCGTTGACATAAGAGCATAACAATATATGTAACGCTGTTTTTTGCTAATCTCTAGATAAACTAGTTAAACAACACTTCTGCATAAAGTCAGTAGCTACCTGCTAAAATTATTACAGACCGAACTACAAATAGGTTTAAGGTTTAAGGTTTAACGTTTCAAAAAAAGCATACAGTGATAAGACATAGCACAAATGTCTAATTTTCTGTAAGAAATGAACCATACCAAAACGTTTCCAAAAAATAACGTTTTCCAATGACTGTAAAAGTTAATACAGTGTCTTCAATCTCGTGCCTCATGTCTGCGTGCTATCTCTCCCTTTGTTCAGAAACATTCCAACACAGACAAACTTTATGCCGAAATTCTACTGTTACACTCCATTTGCTCAATTTCGCATATGCATATGTGCTTGTCTATCTGTCTCTTTCTCGGACGTTAGCCCTATGGCTATAAGCAGTTAATAAAGAACCTGTAGGCCGCTACAATTCCAGACATTACCTCAAAACGCACTGCTGCCAGGCTGCGGTGTTATTTGGAGACTCACTAAAAGGGTGCTCACATGGGCCCATCATTCCAGCCGTAGTTGAGTCCGGGTTTGTTAACCATGCATGAAAAAGACAATGAGGGTGAAGCCTACGGAACCCGCCGTCTTCCTAGGGTCAAAGTCAAACCAAGGTGGTCTGGGCTATTTAACCGTGTTAACAGTTTACATACGCAGCATAGACGCCACGTAACATAGACTTGTCAAAATCAGGGATTAAATAGACAACATAGAAGTGGGCCAATACACACCCTATACGGTATGGGTAATAAAAATTACCGTAAAACCAGCGTAAGATTGTGGTGTCGGTAATATCAAAGAAGTCTAAGTCGCGTATTTAAAGTAGTTGTAAATTAGAAATGGATGTCTATGCTACGAGGGGTAGACGTTGTGTATGTACACGGTGTTAACTGCTCATGAAAAAAGCAGAGGAGTATATACAGTGGCACGGATACGGTTGCACAAGCATTACGGTGCCGAGGCTACGAAACTACGGCATCAAGTTTATCAAGTGATCAAGTGATACTGCTTTCAATTTAAACCCCCTCAGTAGTTAAACATGCATTCGTGGCTCTATTACACACAATTAGCATGAAGTTATTAGTACTGTTGACTTTGCATGAAAATGAAGGAAAAGAAAGTTTTTCAGCAAATATTTAACTATCAACTACGTTTGCATTGAATTGAAGACCTACCTAATTCAAAGAACCGGATCTGAACCAACAAACAAGAAAAGCGACAAAAACTTGATTTGGAATACTGAAAACAAATGTTAATAAACCATCACATGAAACTTAATAAAATAAAAGTCAATAAAACCCCCTTAATGTAGGCGCTCAAATTAACCTACAGTCTAACCCGCAAAAAGTACACTTTATGAACCTGTAAAAAGTACACAATAATTAGCAATAAGTTAGTAAGAAGTTTCATAGCATGCTATGTACCCACATGATGCATGTTCTACTCCACATTTGCTAGACATACTTCACACAAGTACAATAAAAATATTAGGTGGGTTTAGGTGTATATATTCAACGTAATGTCGCGTGTGGTTTTCGGGAAAGGAAGCTGAACAGAAAGACCATAAATCCTATTTTGCTCTCATGATTTTAATTAATGGACGCTCAATCGTGCACGCGAATTTACCAAAATCCTATTCAACTGTGACATTGTATGGTTTTTTAGAAAAATATAGTGAGGTAATTACTTGAGTTAGAAGTTTACGTTCTTGGGACCGACTCAGGCTGACAGCCCTATGTCCATTCAGTTAACTTAAAAATTCAAAGTTGCTAAAAAAAACGTCACTAATAATAAATTATTTTTAATAATTAATATCTTATAATAGGGCGGTTTTTCCGCAATTTTGCTGCTTAATTAAACACACAAATTTACCTATATAAACAAATAGAGAAAAAACTACTGCAATGAAACTGAAGTACGGGACCGTAATCTCTAAATTATTCATAAACAAAATTAAAAATTAAAAACATTTTTTTATTTAATTTAGACGTGTTTGTGTTAGAATAAAAAACTATTTGGTACACAATCAAACGAGATAAGCACATGAAGTGTCGTCAAAAATAAGTTTGCCTCAGTACAGCTTTTTTAAGCCACAAAAGAAGGTCTATATATTATTCTAAGTATTCAAATAGCAGTAAAAAACGCCAGATAAAAGTCTCAAATAGCACATATACGTAATCTGACACTCTATAAAAACACATTTAGAGGAAAAATAGACGTAAATTCACAGACCATTCTATACAAAATATGAATTTCTGACTAAACAAATTTGACAAGAAACAAAAGGGGCATTCTTACTGAAAGAAAAAAGAAGATGACCAAGCCCTAAGCCTAAACCTAAACCGGAAGAACCTAAAAAAAACAACAAAAAACACCAGAAAGAACCAAAGCCCCGGGGAACCCAAGAAAGTCGATAATCCATCCTTTTCACGTATCTGTGCGTAGCCTAGCCTACGTAATTCACTAGCTCGCCACTGTTTGGATGTACAATAGTAGCTCAAATAGTTGCTGGTTTGCAGATCCGACGGTTCTAGGTTATTCCAATTTCTTAAAGTGGGTGATCGGAATATATTTTGTACGACAGTTGTGACGGTTGCATATTTTCAGGTTTGTCTTATTTGCCCTTAAATTAGGCTTCCGGTTTAGGTTTAGGCTTAGGGCTTGGGCATCTTCTTTTTCTTTCAGTAAGAATGCCCCCTTTGTTTCATGTCAAATTTGTTTAGTCAGAAATTCATATTTTGTATAGAATGGTCTGTGAATTTACGTCTATTTTTCCTCTAAATGTGTTTTTATAGAGCGTCAGATTACGTATATGTGCTATTTGAGACTTTTATCTGGCGTTTTTTACTGCTATTTGAATACTTAGAATAATATATAGACCTTCTTTTGTTGCTTAAAAAAGCTGTACTGAGGCAAACTTATTTTTGACGACACTTCATGTGCTTATCTCGTTTGATTGTGTACCAAATAGTTTTTTATTCTAACACAAACATGTCTAAATTAAATAAAAAAATGTTTTTAATTTTTAATTTTGTTTATGAATAATTTAGAGATTACGGTCCCGTACTTCAGTTTCATTGCAGTAGTTTTTTCTCTATTCGTTTTTACAGGTACAGTCGTGTGTTTAATTAAGCAGCAAAATTGCGGAAAAACCGCCCTATTATAAGATATTAATTATTAAAAATAATTTATTATTAGTGAAGTTTTTTTTAGTAACTTTGAATTTTTACGTTAACTGAACGGACATAGGGCTGTCAGTCTGAGTCGGTCCCAAGAACGTAAACTTCTAACTCAAGTAATTACCTCACTATATTTTTCTACAAAACCATACAATGTCACAGTTGAATAGGATTTCGGTAAATTCGCGTGCACGATTGAGCGTCCATTAATTAAAATCATGAGAGCAAAATAGGATTTATGGTCTTTCTGTTCAGCTTCCTTTCCCGTAAACCACACGCGACATTACGTTGAATATATACACCTAAACCCACCTAATATTTTTATTGTACTTGTGTGAAGTATGTCTAGCAAATGTGAGTAGAACATGCATTATGTGGGTACATAGCACGCTATGAAACTTAGGTTCTTACTAACTTATTGCTAATTATTGTGTACTTTTTACAGGTTCATAAAGTGTACTTTTTGCGGGTTAGACTGTAGGTTAATTTGAGCGCTGACATTAAGGGGGTTTTATTGACTTTTATTTTATTAAGTTTCATGTGATGGTTTATTAACATTTGTTTTCAGTATTCCAAATCAAGTTTTTGTCGCTTTTCTTGTTTGTTGGTTCAGATCCGGTTCTTTGAATTAGGTAGGTCTTCAATTCAATGCAAACGTAGTTGATAGTTAAATATTTGCTGAAAAACTTTCTTTTCCTTCATTTTCATGCAAAGTCAACAGTGCTAATAACTTCATGCTAATTGTGTGTAATGGAGCCACGAATGCATGTTTAACTACTGAGGGGGTTTAAATTGAAAGCAGTATCACTTGATCACTTGATAAACTTAATGCCGTAGTAAGTAGTTTCGTAGCCTCGGCACCGTAATGCTTGTGCAACCGTATCCGTGCCACTGTATATACTCCTCTGCTTTTTTCATGAGCAGTTAACACCGTGTACATACACAACGTCTACCCCTCGTAGCATAGACATCCATTTCTTATTTACAACTACTTTAAATACGCGACTTAGACTTCTTTGATATTACCGACACCACAGTCTTACGCTGGTTTTACGGTAATTTTTATTACCCATACCGTAATCTTGACTGGTCGTTTATGCTAGGGTGTGTATTGGCCCACTTCTATGTTGTCTATTTAATCCCTGATTTTGACAAGTCTATGTTACGTGGCGTCTATGCTGCGTATGTAAACTGTTAACACGGTTAAATAGCCCAGACCACCTTGGTTTGACTTTGACCCTAGGAAGACGGCGGGTTCCGTAGGCTTCACCCTCATTGTTTTTTTCATGCATGGTTAACAAACCCGGACTCAACTACGGCTGGAATGATGGGCCCATGTGAGCACCCTTTTAGTGAGTCTCCAAATAACACCGCAGCCTGGCAGCAGTGCGTTTTGAGGTAATGTCTGGAATTGTAGCGGCCTACAGGTTCTTTATTAGCTGCTTATAGCCATAGGGCTAACGTCCGAGAAAGAGACAGATAGACAAGCACATATGCATATGCGAAATTGAGCAAATGGAGTGTAACAGTAGAATTTCGGCATAAAGTTTGTCTGTGTTGGAATGTTTCTGAACAAAGGGAGAGAAAGCACGCAGACATGAGGCACGAGATTAAAGACACTGTATTAACTTTTACAGTCATTGGAAAACGTTATTTTTTGGAAACGTTTTGGTATGGTTCATTTCTTACAGAAAATTAGACATTTGTGCTATGTCTTATCACTGTATGCTTTTTTTGAAACGTTAAACCTTAAACCTTAAACCTATTTGTAGTTCGGTCTGTAATAATTTGAGCAGGTAGCTACTGACTTTATGCAGAAGTGTTGTTTAACTAGTTTATCTAGAGATTAGCAAAAAACAGCGTTACATATATTGTTATGCTCTTATGTCAACGATTTTAGAAATAGACTCAATTTAATGTGCAAAATGTAAATCTAATGCCTTTTATCTGCAAAAATTTAGAGTTCAATGCTTTCTATAGCAATATTTACGTTGAGCAGTGGCTTACGGACAAACGGACACCCTTACGGACAAACGGACACCCTTACGGACAAACGGACACCCTTACGGACAAACGGACACCCTTACGGACAAACGGACACCCTTACGGACAAACGGACACCCTTACGGACAAACGGACACCCTTACGGACAAGTATTTAACTAGTTAACTAAAGACAATAGTCTGTTTCTAACAATGAACGGAAAGTCTTAGCGGAGGGAGGCACATAGTAGGCTTGCCTTTCTGTCAATAAAAATGTATGCATAAATTTGTTTGAAAAATGGCCTAAGCTCAAAAGAGGATACTCATCTTATGTTAGGTTTAGCCATCAAGACTTGATTGCAGTTTCTGTATGTAATTTATAATTGATGAAATTTACTGTGAAGTATATATAGATGTAGCGTCCTAGACTTTTTTGCGACAAGTTGACATTAAAAAGCTGACGTTTCTGTGTTTTAATTGTTCCTTAGATAATAAATTTCGTCTAAATAGCAGAATCAAAGGTGGTTATTTGATTATGATAAGAACATCTATAAGAACAGCTATAAGAACATCCTATGCACGTTTACGCTCTATTTTATCTTTTATATGACAGTTTATCAGTTTCAACGTTTTTGCGCGGCCGCCTCAGCGGCTGTGCATACGAAATTCAGGTGATGCACAGAAACTGCAGATGCATGTAAATCATGCACAGTTTCAGTGCATCACAGAAGCCTGCAGGATTTGCCGCTGGCTCATGCGCGTGTTCTGTGCAGCAAGCAGAGAGCACAGTGTCTACGTGTGTGTGCGTGTGTGTGTGTGTGTGTGTGTGTGTCTCTACACACCCTACTGCATTAACGACAATGGCTGGTTGGCAGTCAATAGTATCTACATTCTACAATATCCATCTCGGTATTGGTAACGTTGTTTACATCTCACATGTGCAGAGGTAAATGTACTTACGCGTGAATACAGTGGTATAATGAAGTAAACTTCGAAAAGAATAGTGTTCTTTTTCACGAATACATGTTACATACATATTCAGGTGATTCTTTCTTGGCGCGATCTAGAAGACATGCTGGTACAACAATTTGTTTTTAAATTTTGTTTTTCGTTTGCAAATTTCCTTCCATTAAATCAAAGTTCAAAGTATTCTAATTCAATGGTAAAGTCTCAAATGTACATACACATGCGTAAAACGTAATCGTCGAACATGTGGTAAGGAGTGCCTACTTTCCGAAGTCATTTGATACATTTGGACTCGAATAAACATGAGACTGTAACATGTCACACATGTAACATCTGTATCCGAAATTAGAAAAACTCCTAAAAAAGAAATCTTCGTGTGTGCCGCGCCTAATTTTACCGATACGGATAAATAATACTTGATATCGTCAAGTGGAAAGAAGTACGCTCGTCAACAAAAGTGCTTGTTGTGTGTATAATTTGAAAATATAATTGTCACCAAGTTTACACGTATATCTAGGGTATATAAATTTTTTTCTTTTTCTCTCCGGTTGAATTTCCAAATCTGTCTCTATAATCCCACACGTCCACTTTTTCTATAAGAGTGAGACACTATTATGTACTCTTGCTTTCATTAATCCAGTTTAGCCCGGTTCATGTTTGTCCTTATCGTTTTGTCGTTAAGCAATTATAGAACAGCTGCAAGGCCAATTGTGCATGAAGATAGTTAAGGTCACTTGCAGACGGTATGAAATGCAACCGTTTAGACGTATTGACAGCAGTGACTTTAATTTGTTTTTGTCCCTGTCCCTTTGTTCTTTGTCCCCTTTGTCCTAAGACAAATACAAACAAGCCTTAGTTCGCCCTTACAGCCAAATCAACATTACATACTTACATACGTCTCTACTGAAAACACTTGCCTTATTTTCAGCCTACCACCATCCCAAATTTATTCTGATCCACTCAAGTTCACTAATCCATGGATTAAAATCCCTAATCCGCTTTCCTTAGCCCTCAGGGCCCCGCTAGCATGGATGACCGCGTGATTCTAAACGTCGGCGGCATTCGACATGAGACCTACAAAGCGACGCTCAAAAAAATTCCGGCCACCCGACTTTCTCGATTGACCGAAGCCTTGGGCAATTTCGATCCGGTTCTAAACGAGTATTTTTTTGACCGCCACCCGGGGGTTTTCTCACAAGTGCTCAATTACTACAGGACAGGCAAACTGCACTACCCCACCGACGTTTGCGGGCCCCTGTTTGAAGAAGAGCTTGAATTTTGGAGTTTAGATTCGAATCAGGTTGGGCTTGATTCCCCACTGAAGGGGCATTCATACTTACAGCCGCATGTCCGTTCTTTCGGCAAATTTCCAAAAGAAGGTTCAAGGTTTTTGAAATTTTTGTTGTAATTTGGTTGGCGTAAGGGTATGTGGGTGTAAGTGTGAATCCACCTTCAATGGTGACAGTAAGTTATAGTATGTACATTGTACTACCAATTTACTAAAATAATTGTTTGTTCTTTCAATTGCCCATAGCTTTCATTATCAAGAGTAGGTATATAGTTTTCTTCTTCGTTAATAGATGGAAATAAGTATAAGCTTTAGTAATTTTAGTAAGCTAAAATAATGAATTAATGAGAGCAAGAGTGCATAATAAGATTATTATGCACTCTTGATGAGAGCAAATGTGACCAACCCAATTAATCATTGTAAGACGAAACTTTTTTTACGCGGCTCCCTCAGGGGCCGCGTATATACTACATTCAGAATCTGATTCTCCTATGTAATTTTGGGTAGGTCGAATTTCTAGTGTTAAGGGGGTAGTGTCGCGAAAGCAGTTTTGCTCATAGGCTGTGAAAATAGAACTTTTTGTTTTGAAGTAGTACATGCAATGAGCAGCTAGTCCAACGCTGTATGGTATCAAATAATTACTGCCAGACATCACACTATCAATATGGACAAATATCTAGGACCAATCGTCATTAGTAAGCCAGACATCACACAATAGGGACATAAAAGTTCGAAAAATCAACCCAGATATCAGATGGGCCAGCTTGTGAAGTACACATCATGTGTGGACGCACAATTTTTTGCGACAAATAAGAAAAAAGAAAATTGAAGGTTCGTTTTTCTTCTGATTTGAAAATAAGCGTCTAGATTTTCCACAATTTATCATTATTGCTGTTATTATTTTACAGTTTAAGTACACCTTCACAGTTCAAACTAGTATTACTCCACAGCCGCTACAGCAATCTGCACAAAATTTTGTGTGCATAAACTACAACATATGTGCTATTAGTCTATGTAAAAAAACTAAACCGAAAAATTGATAAATGTGACTAAAAAATGGAATGTGAATAGGTTTTTTTCGTCATTTTTCCGACTTTGAGACATTATTGCAAACTATATGCTGCACCAATTTTGCTGAAACTTGGCAAAATAATTTGCCTTTTGGTAGATTTTAAAATACAGAAAGAACAATTTCTAACAATTTACTGAACAAGTTTTACAGTCGCGCAAAATCGACTGCTTTCGCGACACTACCCCCTTAATTAACACTAGAAAGGCAGGTACCTCCCGATTTCTCTCTTCCTTCATATGTAGTTTGTGTCTTTCAATCGCACACGACACAGGTGGCAAGTAACTTTCAAAACGGAATTGTAATAAAAGATACCTAGCGCGAGATCGATCCACTGCCGTTTTGATTCACGAACAGACGTTCAGTTCATCCATTTGAACTAACCGTCTACTGATATTACTAGCTTTTAGACGCACTAAGAAAGTTTCACAGAGCTACATTGTACATACAAACTACAGATAAGACATACAATTGAAACCGATGCAAACTTCATAACACCTTTTATCAGATTTGTGGTTCCAATTTCCAAAACCTACAAACAACCCATGCATGATAAATTACACTATTTTAATATAATTTGCTCTCTCTGAAGTTTTACGAAGTTCTATTATCTGTCAACGAATGCACAAATTCTTACATCAGCAGCAGTTATCACTTTATTCTTCGTGGTCTCGTGGTGTAATGGTGAGCCCGCTGGACTTTAAATCCACTCATCCGAGTTCAAATTTCGGTGAGACCGCATTTTTTCCATTAATTAATTTTTTCAAATTTTTCATTTGTTTTGATCTTAAAAATCTTCAGAGTTCACTAGAAAAGCCTTGGTGCAACTCAGCAGCAAATGCCTACAGTGGAATTTAAAAATCATTTTATCCACAATTAATGGCCGCGTTTAATATTTCCTTTGGAATATTGACACTCCTACCTCACATTGTACCACTCCTCACTCAGCGGAAGAGCTTGTTGACTTTTCTGTTTACAATTTCTGCGGTTGAAACTGCGTCATTTTTTACTATTTCTTTTTTGAACAATCAAGCATTTTCGCAGAATTAGAAAAATTTCATGAACCCTTTAGACTACGTGCGTAGCCACCAATCAATAGAGAAATGAGTGGTCAGCAAAACATAATTAAGGGTCTAGGACGTGCCGTATTTGAGTTATGAGCGCTCAAAGTTGAAAGTTTGTAAAAATTTGGCGCCATCGCTCAGGCATGTACCCCAGGAGTATTAACACAGCAATCGTGAATTAAACTACATTGTGCGCTGTATCTGATGCACAAAATTCTGACTGCCGGAGTTGCAATCGATATTCATAATATGCCCATAAATAAAACACTACTCTTGCGATAAAAAAAGTCATTTTTGCATATTGCTTAATTAAGCAAGATTTCGTTGTGTGGCCTCGACTATTAAAAATTGCAACTGTTACAAAAATCTACAAAGATTCCAAAAAACAGTTCAAAAATCCGTTCACTTAAAAACCAGTCAAGTTTTATAGCCTCAGATTTTATAGTTTATCATGAGGTACATATCTTGCATGATCTTCTTGGCATTACAGGGTTAAACTCGTATTTTTCGTAAATGACGTTCTAAACATTGGATAAATTTCATGAAAGGTGGTGCTAGACCCCATATTATGATTCCAAAAGCTGTGTGAAATAAGCTGTATATAATTATTAGTATTAGAATTTTTGACTGACACGCAATTGGTTATGTTTTTTATAATACGTGCATTCTGTTTTTTCTTTTTAGGTGGAACCTTGTTGCTGGATGACATATACAACACATCGAGATACTCAAGAAACATTGGCTGTTATTGACGGGTAAGATTACCGATATTAACGGTGTTTTAGCAAAGTGTGATTCAGTGTTGAAAGAAAAAAAAGACCTCAATTTCTAAAGAAAGAATGGAGGCGCCGGGAATCGAACCCGGTCCGCTTGTGTCGACGACAAGAATGCTAGACTACACCACAGCCCGCAAGTTTCATAGGCCCTATTTCTCATTTACAGCAGCACAGCCATTAGAAAGGGAGCCGCTACAAGAGAATGGGAGGCCGGACTGCTGCTACGAGAGCAGAAACTGTCGCTCTGAGAACGAAAAAAACACTCGAACCTATTTATATAGGGACACTAAAAACTAGAGATCGGCCGCCAAGCCAAGCCCGACAAGCACTGTTACCTTTTACATTCCAAACACAAAGCTTCCCCTTGAAGTAGCAGTGTTATTCCCCATCTGTTGCTTTGATAAGTCAGCGCGAGCTTTTGGACCTTACACTCTTGCTGTGGAATGAATGAATGAATAGCACGAATTCCATCTCACTTTCATACTTCAGTGTGACAGCGGCGGTCTACTAATTTGAAGATCCCAAATTAATTTGTATTTCAACTGCAGTTTCAACTGTAAACAAGCACGTCTTGGGAGTAAAGTTAATCCAGTTTTTGCGCGGTACTGTTATTTTAATAATGGAATTTATTTTTAATATTAATATTAATTTTAATAGGCCTCCTGAAATATTTTTAATTTAATATTAATATAAATAATTTTTTCCATTTATTTTTAATTTAATATTAATATAAATACAGTTCCTAAGATATTTTTAATTTAATATTAATATAAATAAAATTCTCAAATTATTTTTAATTTAATATTTATATAAATACAAAAATTTTTAATTTTTAATATTAATATTAATTTTAATATTAATATTTTCAAATTATTGGTTTTAGCCCGTGTTGAAAAAGGAACACGTATAGTCAATTACATAGAAATGCAATAACTTGCATTATGGTGCACTCAAAAGTAGAACTATAACAAGGCTCGAACAGTCGAGGCCCCTTGTTTCACTTTGTACTTTGCCTTTGCACTTTTGTACCGGGGTGGACGTGGGTCGTGGGTAACTGCGGGTACGGGTACCCGCGGGTTGGGTTGGTTCGGGAAGTTTGAGCCGCGGGTCGACCCGCGGGTATCCACTTCAGTCTGCGCGGGTCGAAAATCCTTTTCCGAATCGCGAAACCTGTAAGTTTACCTCCCATTTTACAGAAATTGATTAAGTATAGCGAGGCCGTACCCAGGGGGTGGGAGAAAGGGGGAATGAATTCTTTCCCCCCGAAACTTTTTCCCAGGGATTTTTTAAACAAGGGTCCCTCCTTTAGTTTTTATGCTCCGGCCAGAAAAATTTTCTGATACGTCTCCAATTGACCAAATTTGGTCTAAAAATCAAAATTTTTCGCAACTTTTTTCTGGGGGCTGCCGCCCACAGACTCCTGCGACTTTGTGGCTGTTCCTATTCCTATTCCTATTATTCCTTCTATTCCTTGTTATTTTCTTTCATTAAAGCCTATGCATGTGTACACATGTACATTATGCTGCATTTGCATGTCTGCACGAGCATATTATGCTATATTTACTTGTGCAATGCACTGTCTGATATGACACTCCCATCGTTTGTTTTTTTGTTTTCAATTTCGTTTCGGTTTTAATTCTAAGTTTCGGTTTCTCAACGCGGGTTGGGTCGCGAGTTACCCACGAGAGTCGAGCCGTGGGTTGGGTTGGGTCGCGGGTCGAAAATTCTGACCCGCGTCCACCCCTGCTTTTGTACATGCTTTTGAGCCCTATAGGTATAGTTAGGATTCGTGGATCGAATAGGATCGTTTGATTGATTTAGTCCAACGGAATTGCCCGGATCGGACTTGGACAATTTGGATTGGAAGTCCGGATCCGTAGTCTAAAAATTTAAAGTACCTATCGACTTCAATTTGAAATTTTTTTGAAATTTAACTACGTTTAGGCGTTGCTTGGCAGCAGGTTTGAGCTATCAAAACATATAAATGATAATTGATTTCGGTGGATTGGTTAATTGCTAATGGTGAAAATTTATAACTAGACACGAGATAACGAGACAAATTTTGTCATCACCATTTATTTTTCCTGTTGTGCCACAGCACAACAGGTCTCTAATTTTGATTTCTGGCGGCTTGTAGTGCAATGTAAGCCTGTGTGTTAGTTTACTTTGCATTTTAGAGCAATTGAGCGTGCGCCACATCATTGCCTAGTGCAAAAATTATACAGCAAGCAGTGAAAAGTTTCAGTGTGCGTTTGTTTAGTGCATGTGTGTCACGTAGCGCGCGTGTGTCACATTGCTGATAGTACCAAATGGTACCTACAGTGTCTGTGATATGATAGAGATCACGCTGAGTCTGTCAAACTGTAAGAATATTGTAATTACTTAGGCGATAAACCCATGCCAACAAAACTTACGTGAATCTGTATATACAGTAAAGACTTCGTATACTGTAATATTTCATCCATGATCAGAGATGCAGAGATCATGATGCAGAGTGCAGATGCATTAACTACAAATACTTTAGTGTATGTTTGGTTGATGCCTTTTCAGAAATTGACTACATCCAGGTCAAAGTTGGATCATTTATTGTTAGTGTGGAATGTGGATCAACGCGAGACACTAGCAACTGAGTTCAGAATCTCATTCATCAACAGACACAGTTCTTGATTTTAGCATTATGATGTTTTTATAATACACAAATTATTTTCTTTGAGAGACTTTGAGTTTGTTTTTACGCGATTTGTTGGAAGATAAAATTACTTTCACCCTTTTGCATACATAATTTACTGTAAAAACACTACTGTATCACTCTTTTGCACAATTTAGAGTAAAATAATTATTTGCTGCACAACAGGTTTTAGCTGACCCACTGGTCAGCTTACTTGAAAGTAATGCTTAATACTTACTGAAGGTTTTGCCGCAGATTGGGCTTGTTCTATCAAAAGGCGGTTTTGCACGTCGAGCGTAGCTAGAGCAGTGTCTGAGTGTGTCTATTGTCTAGTCATTCTGACACCTTCTAGTTTTTAAGACGTTGCTCAAGCTACGTGCGTCGTAGAGAGATCGCGAAACCACCATTCGATAGAGAACTGAATGGTGAACAAAACATAATAGTCGATTAAGGGTCTAGGACGCACCGTTTTTGCGTTATAAGCGCTCAAAGTTGAGAATTTTTAAAAAATTTGCGCCATCGCTCAGGGATAATATTTACCTCACCCTAGAGTATGAACACAGCAACTGTGCGCCTGCCGTAGTTGAATGCTAGAAATAAACTACATTATCTGCTGTATCTGATGCACATAAAGTAGACTGCCGGAGGTGCATTTAAATTTCATAATGTGGTCTTAAAGAAAATATATACTACTTTTGCGATGAAAAAAAAGTCAAATTTGCACATTGCTTAAATGAGCATAGGCTTCGCTATGTGGCAGTAGGACTAAAAATTGCCGGCCAAATGCGAAGACCTACAATTCCCCATAATAAAAACAGCTAAAAAATCTTGTCACTAGAGTAGACTAGTCAAGTTGCATAGCCCCAGATATGATAGTTCCACGTGGGGTATCTCCCATGATCCTTTGGGCATGAAAGGGTTATATGGGGTTTTGGAATTTTGAATTAGATTGGATCAGATCGCCACTCAAGCATTTGCAACGAAGCGGCACCTAAATTACGTGCCAATCCGCTCCACATCACTTAAATTCCAAACAATAATACACGCTTAAAAAATATAAATATATAAAATAAAATAAAGCGTGCGTGCGTGCGTGACACGAAAAGACGATAAATTATGCTAAATAAATTAAACAAATACAATAATAACCTAAAAATTATAAAAAAGTACAATCGTAAAAATTTAAAAAAAACGTACAATGTATAATCACTGCGAACAGCTTAAGGGTCACTTAGGGCCCTTTACCGGATTAAAGGGTTAATTATAATCGGACTAAACGGTTTAAAAATTAAGCTTAAAAATGCCATTCCAAAACCACCGGATTTAACGGACTTAACTTTTAGCGCGCTGATTTTTAATCAGACTAAACAGACTTAACTATCCACGCGAATGTTAAGCGTGCATGTTAAGTCCGTTTAGTCCAGTGGTAGTTTTGGAATGGGGTCAGACTAAAATTAAGCCGCTGACTTATTTTAACTCGTTTAGTACCTTTAGTCCGATTTGTCATTCCAAAACCTCGGACTAAATTAAGTCCAGTCCGTTTAATCCGGTAAAGGATTAGGCCCCCTTAGAGACAATAATACTATTCAAAATGGTTCCACAGACAGACACAGTTCGTGTTGAAAACGAACACACGAACTACGCTGCATTTAAAATATTATTAAAATTGTATTAACATTCATTTTTAATATTAATATAAATGTAGCGTGTCGGTATATGCACAGGCATATACTTGGTCTGCAGCCTGCTACTCTTATGTACATGTATATATATATATACATGTATATGCCCAGCCACTATTAAAAAGAATATTAAAAATAAAGTGATTTTTAATATTAATACGGCCAATTTATTTTTCATTTAATATTAATATAAATACAACTGTTAAAATATTTTTAATTTAATATTAATATTAATAAAATTCTCAATTTACTTTTAATTTAATATTAATATAAGTACGACTCCTGAAATATTTTTAATTTAATATTAATATAAATAAATTTCTGAAATTATTTTTAATTTAATATTAATAAAATTATTAATATTAAAAGTATTTTAAATACTGACTTTTAATATTAATATTAATTATTAAAATAACGGTATTGCGCGGCCGCCTCTGCGGCCGTGCATACTAATTTCAGTTAATGCACTGAAACTGAAAATGCATGTAAAGCATGCTCAGTTTCAGTGCATCACTGAAGCCTGCTGGAATGACCAGCTGTGACTTGTGTGCGATTCGCTGCGCGTACGTTGTGTGTGTGTATGTTTGTGTGCGTGTCTTTGCATAACACACGACAATGGCAGACTGAAAATCGATGATCTGCAATTATCGATTCTTTTGAATCACTTTCAAGACAGTTCTTCCCGTGATGTTCTTAACAAAACATTTAGTTACGATTATAATCGATTCATCCAACGGAGCTGTGGCCTAACGGTTAAGGCGTGTGACTGCGGTAGGGTGTGCGATTCCCATCAGCTCTGAAATTTTTGCAATTTTTTTCTGACATCGAAAGTAGAATAATGTTTTTAGTCTTTGTTTTGTTTCAGTGCATGATATAAAAATCAAATGTTATAGCATTCTAAATCACCGGTCAATTCTTAAATTGTATGTACATACACATACGTAAAACGCAATCGTCGAGCAGATTTTCAGACTCATTCAGACTCGATTGACAATTAAAAAACGAAGTACTAAGTACTGACAAAAATTTTGGTTTGTGCCGCGCCTAATTTTACCGATACGGTAAAATAATACTTTATTGTGGTCACGTCGAATTATGTGCCCTCGTCAACAGAAGTGCTTGTTAATAGATATCGTGCGACATGCTTAGGTACGATGGCGAGGATATTCTTCGAATATGAAACGCGGCACCAAAATTTTTAAAGCCAATAAATTTAACATATAAGCCGCAGCATAATTTTTTACCAGCAGTTTGCTTTCAAACTCTTCGACAGTTTTTAAGCTAAAAAGTTCGCGTGCAAAGATCGTTCATAATGAGCAAAACACAAAGTTAAAACTATATGCTAAAAGCTGCGCGTTGTGTCCCAATATCAGGTGCAAAAATATGTAGTCAGGCCAAAAACTACTATGTAAGTCCTGAGGGCTTTGATTTTGCGACTGCTTGCTGTACTGTGGATGTTTGAATCGCGTTCCATTCCTATTTTAGTTTTCTCTCAAACCAGCAATTTTCAATTAAGACTCTAGTTCAGACGTTGACAATGTTGTCACACGGCTCAATTATTGCATTCATGCCCCAAGGCATGCTTTGTCAATGGCTTCTGGATCTCACGCTATCCTCATATCGACGCTATGATAGGAAACATTATTGCGACAGGTTACGTTATATTACTACCTACTGTGTCTGTGTGCAAAAGTTTCCAGCAGTTGACACACAACTAAACACACACATACACACTCAAACTTGCCGCCACACAATGCATAATATGCGAGCGTGATAGCCAGTATACATGTTCACTGCGCATTATACGCTGAAATCCACGACTCGCACACACGGTGAACATAGTACACAGTACACACACGCTCACACAATTAATGTATTCTTACGACCTACCAATTTTTGCACTGCTATTAACACAGTGAGCACGAGATACGTGCTAAAGTGAGCATTTTTAATATAGTATATACGCAACGGCTGAGGCCGCCGCGTAAAAATTGATGTTAGGCGTCAGTCGCTGAAGCTCAAAGCTAAAAAAAGCTGAAACTTGTACTTTTTACCGCATATGGGGTGGTGTACCCCACCAAATAAATGAATAAATTTAAGTCTCAGCTTAGACGTTTACAAAAAGCTTCAACCGCACTAATCTTTAGATTGTTGCAGCGCACTTGAATCAAATTGTAATTTCAAGCCTGAGCCTGAGTTAAGGTGGTAGTTACGTTTTCGACAGTTTTTATAACGTGCTATAACTTTTGATTGACTCAACGAATTTAATAGCTGTCTTTTCCACGTTAAAGTACTTGACTGAAACTACACTTATGCACATTATCTAGCTTAAATCTGTAACAAGCTAGTCTACAGACACTGATAAAGTAGTCAAATTTCGTGAATTTTTGTATTTTTTATGTTTTGCTTGTAAAATTGACAGTGTAATTCCAAATAATTTAATTCTTTACACCAGCATAGTCAATAACAGGGTGAATTTTAATGCTAAGTTCTGTGCATTTATATGATGTCGAAATGAAGTTACGGACCTTCAATTTTGAATCTTTTCGAAATTTGAAAAATTTACAAATTTGGAATCTAATTTTTTCATGAAATGGGCTAAATTAATACAAATAAAAAATTGACACATCAGATATTGTCTAAAAAACATGTAAAATAACGCATGAAAATATTGCAACATTGAGACTTGAGATTTAGTCCACGGAAGCACATTTTTACAGATTTCTGTGAATGAAATTAATGTAACGCAAAATTTAAGCAGACAAAATTTTTGAAATTTTAATTAAAAGTAGACACATATGTGTGCCAATTTATCCCAAATTTTGAACAAAATCCTTCTGGTAGTTGTCAAGTTTTGCGGACTTTTGTGTAATGCACTTTAGTTCAAAAACAAATGTTACATAAATGTGACGTAATCTAAAAAAGTGAAAAGCGGAAGGATAAGTTGTGGCATCTAAATTGAAGGTTTCTAACATGCCCGTGTGTCATTTTTTTCTTTTTTCAATAAACGGCCTTTTTGACTAGCTACCACTTTGGCTTAGCTAAACATAAAATTTACGAAAAATTGTCGTAACTGGCTGAAAAATGTTTTCTGTGAAAATTAAAAATGATTGTTTCAAGCTATTTTAGCAAGCATTTATGTCATAATAATTTATAGTTTACTAAATTAATATGCATACTAATTTTAATTTATTGATTGAAAATTAATCGTAAGTTGTCAAATGTTACTCCTGCAAAACTGTCGATAACGTTAAGTGTAGTCCACCCGCCATTAGTTTTACCCGCCGTTGTAGTTTACAGCTTAGTTCCCGCTTACAGCACTTGCTTTTAACGTATACATATTAAACTAAAGACAATGCTCGCTAGTTGGCGTGTTGCTCTGCAGGGCTTTGTTTGCGACGGGCATTATGTATGTATAACTTCATTTGATTGGTTCTGAGGCTGAAGCCCCGGTCGGCCCGGGCCGGCCCGCTGCCACAAGACTCGGGGCTGGTGGCGGGGCGCGGGCAGCAGTGCAGCCGGGCCGCCACCGGCCCGGGCCGATCTCTACTAAAAACCAACAAACTTTGCTTTTTGTGTCAAACAAACTTATAAAACTGATTTGTTCAAAAATGTAGTCAATCTTATTAGAAAGCGCGGACATTAAAAGACACCTTTTCTCCACTTCAAAATGTAGTCCCATATGGCATTGCCAGACTTAATACTAAAATAAGTCCAGTCCGTTAAATCCGGTAAAAGTGTGAAGTAAGATAGGCCCCCTCGAGTACTTAAAGGGATTTACTCATCATCGGCCCAGTAGCTCAACGGTAGAGCGCTGGTCTGCAGATCCAGAAATGGGTGGTTCGAATCCTCCCTGGGTCATTCTGATGATGATGATGTTCTTTGTTGTGGTAAGATTCCCCCTCCCTTTGTTGACAAAAGAGTCGGCCTCAAATCCAGTCCGTTTAAGCCGGTAAAGTAGCACCATTTTGTTTCAGGCTTGACGTTGACACAGAGCGTCCCAGCGACGAGGAAGTGTACAAACGCTTCGGCTGGGAGGACGACTACTACGCCGGCAATCTGAACTGGTGGCAACAACTCAAGCCAAAGTGCTGGATGCTGTTCGACGAGCCTTATTCTTCACGCTCAGCTAAAGTCAGCTGTTGTTCATCAAGGGGATTAACTGGATTAAATTTAACTGAATTTAGCTAGGAGCGGAATTACTGGATTAGATAAGATGGATTAAATGTAGATTATAGTGGACAGATAATGCAGTTGGATTTGATTGACTGGATTAGATTAACCAGATTAAGTTATATTAACCCTTTAATTCCCAGAGCTGCCATTTGGCACATCACGTGATGAATACCCAATCGGGGGCCATAAAACTTGATTTGTTCATTCTATTCAGCTGAACTGCAAATTGTTTTTTCAGAAAGCTTAGATCTTTATATTTAGTGGCCAAATTTTGAATCTTCTGCCGCACAACAAAACCTATGCTTCCATAAGCAATGTGCAAATTTAACTTTTTTTCATCGCAAAAGTAGTATTTTCTTCGTGACCTCATAAAGATTTTGGGTTGCGCCGCCAGCAGTCAACTTTGTATGCATCAGATACAACAAATGTTGTACTCTATTGCTAGCCTTCAGTTATGGCAAGCGCACGACTTTTATGTTAATACTCTAGGGGGAGGTACATTTTATGCCTGAGCGATGGCGCAATTTTTTCACAAGTTCTTAACTTTGAGCGCTTATAACGCAAAAACGGTGCGTCCTAGACAATTAATCGACTGACTATGTTTTGTGCACCATTTATTTCTCTATCGAATGGTGGTTTTGCGATCTCTCTACGATGCACGTAACTCGAGCAATGATCAAAAAACTAGAAGGTGTCAGAATCAGGCTGCCTGGCGCGAGGTGCTCTGGGCATTAAAGGGTTAACTGCATTAGATTGAATGAATTAAATGAACTAGATTAAATTATTATATTAACTAAATTGGATACTTGACTATATTGCCTGGATTAGATTAACTGTATTAGATTAGACGGATTAGATGAAATTGGTCAAGAGTGCATATAACTGTGTCTTAAAGAAGAACAGTGGCAGGCAAACCAGTGAGCGGCTCTTCTTCCGCAAGATGTACTCTTAGTGCTGTTAGTTCACTTCTTCTAAAAGGCACCTGCCACCACAGTATGCTAGTTGTAAACCACACTTAAATCTTAAACCTTAAATTTAATTTTCAATAGTTTAGGCAATCGCGGCATCGTCAGTGGTATTCATCATCATATCCATCGTGTCTTTTTCGATGAAAACATTACCCAAATTTCAAATCCCGCATATCACGTGCTCGAATCGGCCAAATTTGACTGCAGTGGACGGTTCCTTTGATCTCGATATATATCCCGACGCATATAACGATAGCGGCCCGGTACCCCAGAACATATGCCAACTGGACAAAAGAGCTACAGTAGCTCACAGTGCGTTTCGCTGGGTAGAGTATGTTTGTAATGTTTGGTTCAGTTTTGAACTGTTCGCACGATTGTTATTTTGCCCCCGTTTGGGCACTTTTATACGAGGTCCAATCAATATTATCGATATTGTCGCTACGCTGTCATTTTACGTGGACCTTACGCTTAGCAGTATGCTGTCGGGAACGGCCCGAAATGACATTCTTGACTTCATCTCAATTATTCGAATTCTGCGGCTGTTTAAACTGACCCAACATTCTTCGGGGCTGAAAATTTTGATTCACACTTTTCGCGCATCCGCCAAAGAGCTCGTGCTATTATCGTTCGTGCTGGTACTGGGTATTGTGATTTTTGCTGCACTCATTTACTACGCAGAACGTATTCAAGACAATCCAGAAAATACGTTTCAGAGGTAACATATTATCACGTACAGCTACGCTTTTTTTCAGTTGATATTTCTTTCGTTTTCTTTTTCGTTTTCGTTTTCCTTTCGTTTTCCTTCAATTTCTTACTTTCTTTTGTTTTGGTTTTCTTTAGCTGTCAACTTTTCACAGCTTGCCCAGCATGACCTTTGGAGCCGACAAAGGGTCTAGCAACAGCTGAGGTCAAGGACCACAGCACTCAAATACTTTTTCAAAGAGGGTGCCGTCAAATAGGTGTTAAATATTTGATAAATAATGAGTTCTTTTTAGTGTCACATACACATTCTTTAAAATTTTTGTCTGCTAAGTCGACTTTACAAATTTTGTACTCTGTACGTTACTTCAATTTTTTAATTTTCAGTTTTAAAATTTATATTTTTACTGGCTGTACTAATTTTGTGGTTGTACAACTCTTAATTTGTGCTAATTTATTTTATTTCAATGTACGGTTAATTTTGCAAAAAACTACATTACCTAAATAACAAGTTGCTAAAGTCTACTTAAGGTGGCGCTCAGGGAAACCGACTTTGGAGTTTAATTTTTTTCAGCTACATTTTTGACCATAATCTCTTGAAAGAAAGTTGTTCAAAATGAAAATAGCTTTTATTTGATGTGCATATTGTGATAAAAATTTTGTTTAATTTTTTGGACAATTTTGTAGCCGTAGCAAAAAATTTTTTGTTTCCATATAAAATGATTACTCATATCATTGAAATATGCGGTTTCTTAGCTTTAAATTGATGTATTAAACTTAAGAATACGTTGAAGTTTTGCTGAGTTATTTAGCCGTGAAAATAGCAAATCCAAAACGAAAAACCCACAAAGCTGATAAATCTTCGAAAATGTCAAATTTTTGATTTAATTTCTTAAAAAATTGAGTATGGCTTTTTGTAACTTTTTCAACGGAAGTATGCAGTCCTAGGAGAGGTCTAATTTTTGAAAAAGTGAAACGTGTGGGCAAACCATACATTTTTGCGTAGCGAAATCGACTACTTTTTTTGGACCTGGGTCCCAGGTGCCGTTTGCGATTGAGTTGAAAATTTGCACAATGAAAGAAAGAATATAAATGCAGACGTGAAAGTTTTTCGATTTTCAAATTTTGGCCCGCAGCATTTTTTGTAGTCGCTCAAACACGACTGACTTTTGAAAAATCGATTTTTTGCAAAATCAAAAAAAAATGAAAAATCGAAGATCAATCACGTCTAGATTTTTGAGAGATCTTTCTATTGATACCAAGATCATCAAAATCGGTTGAAGTTTTGCTGAGCTAGGTCAAAAACAAAATTAGTGTGAATAGGAAATTCGACGTGGTCATAAAATTTGACACATTCACATTAAAGTGCTGAACTGTATTGTAAATAGGTTTTTTTGATGTCTCGTTGATATACAATTAAAGTGGTATTGCTATTTATTGCATGAGCTGAGCGCCAAACATGAGTTTTGTTGTTGAGCGCTACCTTAAGAGTAACACCTCCCGCCATGTAAGTATTTGAACAAACAAGCAGCATGGAGCTGCCTTCATTTGTCTACTTCTCGTCAAATTTTTCAAAACTTTGTTGCGCAAGCCGAAAATGTTGGCTTCACTTCAATTCGCTTTCGTTTTCTTTTTTGTTTTCGTCGTTCATTTTAGTGTCAACTGAAAAAAAAGCGTAGCTGTACCATTGATATTTAGACAAACGCATTTTTATCCGCTTAAACCGGGTTCATACTTGTCTTTATCCGTGACCAAATCATTCGCTTCTTAACCGGCTTTCAAAAAAACGACATGGCAAATGGACCACATTTTTACACACAGAAAGTCGGGTTTGATTTATATCTAAAAAATTAGATGAAACAATTAGCCACATTCTGCGAAGTGGCTGACCAAAAAAATGTCAGTCAAATCCTTGTCCACTTGTCCACGTATTGAGCCGGTTGCAATGTTTTTTGTTTCTCTTATTTTTTACCAACATAAGCGGCAGTAAAGATAAAAATTCACAAACTATGATGCTGCAGCCACTTTCCCATAAATTTGACAACCCTGTGGCAAAGTTTTCTCGACTTTTTTGGATCGTGTTTTTTTTACTTATGTTAGTGCTGGCTGACCTCGAGTTTCTCTAATTGCTGCATACATACTATTTAGCTCATTTTTTGACCACAGAATGATGACCCAAGTTTTTAACGGATCTACCTGTCCCAGATATCTTGATTTGACCAATATTGTCTGCTTCAAAATATCCGAGACTGTATGTATATACACATTTTTATTAAGCATACGCTTACAATACATGCTTGTACATTTATGTGTAAAAATTTAATATTGTACTATAGTAGTATGAAAATGGGCGTTCTGGGCCCTCCCGCAGCCGCAGAACTCACTCCCTCTCGCATCCACTTTAAACTATTAAAAAATGAAACCGCAGCAATTCCTCCCTTCCTCCCACAGCCGCCACTGGAAGTAGGTATATATAAGTGTGTATACTAAAACCAGCCCTCTGTGTTCCTCCTCCACGGCTTGGGACGTGGCATAGGCCCATTACTGGTTTTTTTACATTATTATTTAAAAATGTGCAATATATACAACTCAAACTAAAATATACAATGTGTTTTGACGATCACATCAATGAAAACAATTATCAGCACACTTCAGCATACATTCGGGAAACGAATATTCTTTGCATTTACGACATCCTAGCCAATACATTATACGAATAGTGTTGAATCTACACAATACTTCTCTTAGTTCTTCACGAACATTAGCAATCGCTTCTTGAAAGGTGATAATTTTTTTCCAGAATCTTTCAGAACAACTCGTTCGTGATCAAAAATTTGTAGGTATAACCCAATTCAGGCGGAATTTTATCAGAAATCAAGTGTAGCAGTTCCGTTTGATTAGTCATGTGAAGGCTTTTGCAGAAGGCATCGAAAGCATCTTTACCATGTTTTCTAATGAACATCACCAAATCTTGATTGGCTTCGTACGGGGTTTTCCACCGTAAGTCTTCTCCCTTCGACTTGTTAATAACCTTCCACTCAATCAAAAGGGGCAATACTAACTCCAATTTTAACTCTTCAGCAAGCGCAACGAGATTTGAAAGAAGACGACCGTTCTCCATGACTTTCACAATAAACCTGATGCAGAAAAAAATTTGCTCAGACTTAAATACGTCAAAACTGACTAAACTAGTGTAAACTTGTTGAAACCAGTTAAAAAACCTGTTCTCTATTATGACTCAGTGCAAAGGAATTTTAAGCGAAAACTAATGTTATCCTGTTTAAACCAACATTTTTTACAACAGATTTTTTTATACCTTTAGAACGTTTTTTATCTACGCCATTACACACAAAACTATACATCTTGGCACGCAGTCCACAAAATTCGCTAATAGGACTCCCAGCAGTCTCATCCTTCATTTTTCCCAAAACCTTTTTATTTTGCGTTGAAAACAAAGAACGAGATTGAGAGTAGTCTGAAGTATCATACAATTTTATATGAGTGTACATGTCATTATATACATAGTCAGTCTTAATATAATAACAAAGGCCATCCGTATCAGTAAACAACAACTTAGCATTAGCTCCATACTTTGAAACCATGTGACAATAATGAAAATCATACATTAATGATTTTGACAAATCCAACACAGTAAAACCAATATAAATAGGTTTGCAAAGTTGAACACTAGCACGTTTCATAGACACAGCAACTAAATCCTCTGAAAATATAACCGAACGGTTATATCTACATTTCATTGTTGATTTGCATTTATTCAGGAGCCAAAGGATAGTCGTTATGTTTGTCATGAAGTTTTTCAGTGTGAAATCATGGAGATTCCTCCGCAAATACCATTTTCAAAAAATAAATACATTTCAGGGTCCTTTAAAAGCTGTAGTGAAACATCGGTTAAATTAAGACATGCATCCCATCCAAATGAGGGCAATGTAAAATAATAAGCTGGATCAAGGCCATAGTGTTGCAGACAGAATGTTCGAAAGTTTTCAAATACATCGGCCAATAATAAAATATCCGTTTTCAGGTAAAGATCATGATATTTTCCCACGTTTCGTATGTCAATTTTTTTCCAAACTTCTTGAGCATGAACATAATCTTGGTTACATATGGAAGCGTCATTGAGCTGACTCCAAAATTCATTTATTGACGGCAATTGTGTTTCGTCAAAACGCAACCAATCATCCATGTAATCATATGGGTAACTTTTGCGAATCAACAAGGGTAGTTGATTTGGAGTAAATTCTTCACTCATCACTTTAAACATTTGTTTTCATTCTTTCGCCAAGTTTTCTATTAAGGCCTCCAAAGAACTTGTTAAAAACTGGAAGCTGTCAATAAATTTAATCTTCCATGACTCTTCCTCATCGTCAGCTTCATCATCAATACTTTTGGATTTTGGATTTCTTCAAGGAAAAACTCAGATAATCCTCCATTGCTTAGGGATACAATCCAGTTGCAGTCCCATTTTCTGACATTTAATTCCAATTTTTTGCATGAGTAAATGGCCATTATAACGTCTCCAATTAAGCACTCGAAATCAGCATAGATAAGGAACAGGATAAGGACACATCTTTGAACTTTTTCTGCTAAGCACTCGAAATCAGCATACAGAACATAAGGAACACGTTGCATTGTGTGAATATTGTTAAACTTTGAAGAATCATCCGTTGGCATTTCCACTCTCGTTAAATCATTCTTTTGACACATTTCCAGATGTTGAATTTTAGCACTTTCACTATACTGAGGAATAAGACAACGTGGACAAAAGTATTTAGTTCTATGTCCACCACGTTGATCAGATAACAATCTATCCAAATGTTTAATTCAACAATAATGTTGTTTTGAACGCATCGTTATTAATAACAGATCAATATTTCGCCATTGGTTTTGTTTTGAAATCAATAACGGATACAATTTGTTTTCCTCCAATCCATAAACGTTCACAGCCAATTGATTCAGCGTTTCAAATCGAGACGCATCCCATAGTGTTACAGGAAATGAAATTCCATTAAAATTAAGGTCATGTTGATGAAGATAATAGGAGTTAACCCGTTCACCATGTTGTTGCGTAGGATGTAGGGCAGCAAGTATACTCCATTTAAAGCACTGTTGATCATCGTTTTTTATATTGACCACAGCCTTTTTTTATGAAGGAAACCAGGAAGAGGGATATAAGAATTTCCATTTAGAGGCTGATAATAGGCTAGGTGTACATCTAGATGACCAATTTCTTGAAAAAGCCATCCTGAACCTCTTTGCACAAACTCTTCCATATTTGCGAGAATTTCATGAAGTGCAGCTTTGGTCTCTTCTGTCGTATCAGATCCTCGCAACAACAATCTATTTCTCGCGTTGACATGTGTAGCGATTGTTTCTGAATGGTTTGTTGCTTTTGCAAATGAAATTTGTAGACTCATCCATAGTTTGACTCCAGTTTGTTCTTCCAAAGTTGAATCAACCGCTTTTTTTAGTTTCAGGATTTAGAAACGTAGAAAACTCTT
Organism: Trissonchulus sp. WLG1_4; assembly: GCA_030248245.1. Taxonomy (NCBI): domain Eukaryota; kingdom Metazoa; phylum Nematoda; class Enoplea; order Enoplida; family Ironidae; genus Trissonchulus; species Trissonchulus sp. WLG1_4. Next base: position 55,296 of record JASANF010004843.1, read on the forward strand.
TGGATCGATATTAGCTTCCGACGGATCCGGACTGATCGTGATTACCCTTAAATCGTTGCCATGAGCTGTTTGGCTAACCACCCAAAAAAAATATAAATAAAAAAACCACAACCCAAAAACCAACAAAAAAAACACCAACCACACACAACATAACACCACACACAAACAACACAAACCAAAACACACACCAACACCCACACAAACACCAACCCAAAAAAACACCAAAACAACCCACAAACACAACAACCACAACCAAAACAAACCAAAACAACAACCACACCAATGTTTAAATGTATATAATAAATGTTGAATAAATAGATAATAAAAAATATAAATAAAGTCATCAGCGTTACATACGATAAGCAGAAATGACAAATTCTTCTTTTGCATGATATAATACCTAAAAATATATAAAAATTATTTAGTTACAAAGCCTTTTATATTTCTTGTTTATACTTTTCATTACATTTTATGCTTACAGATTACTAAAACAGGTATTAAAACTATGACAACTGAATAAATAATAAAACGTACTCTAATTTTATAGCTTTCACGCTTGTCGATAGTTTCACCAATGACGTCTGAAAATTTTCGGACCAATTTCTTCACCTCCCTGTTTGCACGTCTGTCATCAATAACTTCGTCATCCGGCGCTTGAATACATTCCTTAATAAGGAGCATGATGCCCTTATTACCACAGTTGAATTTCCCGGCTCTGACTTGTGATGAGTTGCCATATGGGGAGACACAAACACCATCTTTGTAAAAACAGGTGTAGGGGCGCAAATTTACAAAAAAGAATACTACGAATATAGAAAGCAACTGACTGGTGAGAGAGACCGACACCAAAGGAAGAATGCATCTGATTATATACCATTATTTGACCCAAAAAAGATCTGTTTGTGGCCCGGTTTACGAGAAAAAATTCCGATAATTGGGTCAAACATTGTGGAATCATCCATTTTTACGTGGAAAAATTACTAATGCATAAAGGAATGCTATGCATTGTTTCAACTTGTTCTAAATTGAAACACGATTGCACTAGTTTTGGGATAGGATCTCTAAGGAATTTTGTCAATTGTAGGTCGTTTGAATTATTGTTCTGAACTGATGTTATGCGTCATTAGGGTAGAGAAAACTGGATTGCACTAGTTTGCATGGGCATCACAACAAAATGACTCAAACCAGTTTGTACTGGTTCCCACTGTGAATCAAACTTGTCAATTAACTGAGAAAATACAAGTTTTTTTCCGTTAAAACAGGCGTTTTCCAGTTAGAACAGGTTTTATCTGGTAAGAAAAGTCACGTGATTGATTTTTAGCTAATTAGAATTGAGGTGAGTCATCCATTTTTAGTATATAAGGGGTTGAATTTTCAGTTTATTCATTTTTAGTTTCAAACATGGTTGCGTTTACGTGCTCTTTCTGTGGTATTGGTTTTACTACAAAAGATAACCTAACTCGCCACATGAAGAAACAACATGCCGGTCTGGATGACAACAACGCTCACCACCGAGAGCCTGGGCCAAGCTGGCAAGTTTTTCCAGCAACTACTACCGCCAACACTGTCAACAACAATCAGCGGACGTTTGTCAACAGCGCTGTTTGTGAAGACTGTGGAAAATTTTTTAAACATAAAAAGAACTTACGTGCTCATGTGTCAAAAGTACATGATGGTGTGAAAAAACACAGTTGCAGCACTTGCGGAAAATTATTTGCCAGAATTAATGACAGAAACAAACACTTGCTACTGCATCAAAGAAAACGCCCAGCTTCACTTGTGCTACAACATTCGGAACATAAAAAGTCAAAACAACTAGTGGAACATAGCCAAACAGCTCTTGGCAACGATTTACGGGTAATCACTATCATTCCGGATCCATCGGAAGCTAATATCGACCCAAAAATGTTTCTAAATTCCCAAATCCCAAAACTGAAAGAAGCGGTTGACTCAACTTTGGAACGACAAACTGGAGTCAAACTATAGATGAGTCTTCAAATTTCTTTTGAAAAAGCAACAAACCATTCGGAAACAATCGCTACACATTTCAACGCGAGAAATAGAATGTTGTTGCGAGGCTCTGATACGACAGAAGAAATCAAGGCTGCATTTCCTGAAATTCTCGCAAATATGGAAGAGTTTGTGCAAAGAGGTTCAGGATGGGTTTTTCAAGAAATTGGTCATCTAGATGTACACCTGGCCCATTATCAGCCTCTAAGGGGAAATTCTTATATTCCTCTTCCTGGTTTTTTTCATAAAAAAAAGGCTGTGGTCAATATACAAAACGATGATCAACAGTGCTTTAAATGGAGTATACTTGCTGCTCTACATCCATCGCAACAACATGGTGAACGGGTTAACTCCTATTATCCTCATCAACATGAGCTTAATTTTAATGGAATTTCATTTCCTGTAACACTATGTGATGTGTCTCGATTTGAAACGCTGAATCAATTGGCTGTGAACGTTTATGGATTGGAGGAAAACAAATTGTATCCGCTATTGATTTCAAAACAAAACCAATGGCGAAATGTTGATCTGTTATTAATAACGATGGGTTCAAAACAACATTATTGTTGGATTAAAAATTTGGACAGATTGTTATCTGATCAACGTGGTGGACATAGAACTAAATACTTTTGTCCACGTTGTCTTATTCCTCAGTATAGTGAAAGTGCTAAAATTCAACATCTGGAAATGTGTCAAAAGAATGATTCAACGAGAGTGGAAATGCCAACGGATGATTTTTTAAAGTTTAACAATATTCACAAAATGCAACGTGTTCCTTATGTTCTCTATGCTGATTTCGAGTGCTTAACGGAAAAAATTCAAGGATGTGTCCCAACAAATGACTCGTCATTTACGCATAAATATCAGAAACACACACCATGTGGATTCGGCATTATTGGTGTAAAAAATTGCTGTGGACTGGAAACAAACATTGAAAAGAGCGTCATTTACAGAAGAAAAGACTGCGTGGAAAAATTTTTGGAGGTAATTTTGTCAAAAAATGACA